>PVIY010035211.1:0-26499 GCA_004026745.1 Myrmecophaga tridactyla
CTGAAGCCCAGCGTCTGCTTGTCTCCCGCCCTAAGGGCTTCAGCAACAACTGGCTGCGGGTGGTGCCGCGCACCCGGTTCGGGGCCTTCGCCCGGGGCGCCAAGGTCGTGCTCTACACCAAGAAGAGTGGGGCCCACCTGAGGATCATCGATGGGGGCTCGGGCTACCTGTGCGAAATGGAGCCGGTGGCACACTTCGGACTGGGTGAGTTGGGGCCCCGTAGGCACAGGGAGCTGTCACCGGGACAGTGGGTGCTAAAACTATCTCACTATGCGCTAAGGGATTCAGGGACTCGTGCCCGAGCATCTTCTGGGTTCTGCCTTGTATGCCCACGGCAGACTCTGTCTCCTGGAGGGCAAACCCTGTGCTGAGATGAGCTCAAAATGAAGGGAGGGGGACACGCTGCTTTTCATGCCCTGCCCCCTGCAGGGTCCCCACCCCAGTGGCTCCGTCTTCAAGCTCACCTGGGGTGAGAGTATTTAACCCTCATTTGTCTAAGGCTGCATCTTTGTTCTTCATATATTGGCCTGCCCCTCACTTGTCTAACCAGCTGTTTCCATGGCCTCTTAGAAGTTGGTTCAGTGTTTAAAGTGGCTCACCAAATTCCTGGTGTTTTCTTTTAAAAGGAAGGCTTAGGGAAGCCGTGCATTCTCAATGCCACCCCCACTGGTATGAAAAGTGGTTCTCGAGCAAGGGAGAGCAAAAAAAATCTTATTCTTTTATTTGTATGTGTAAAAACACAGACGTATATTCACAGACATATAGAATCTCTGTAATATTAATGATCTATCAGCATATACCTACTAGAACAGCAAACATAAAAAATAGGGACAATATGAAATGCTAGCAAGGATGCGGAGAAACTGGAACTCCCATACGTTGTTGGTAGAAATGTAAAATAGTGTAGCCGCTCTGGAAAATAGCTTGGCAGAAATTAAAAACTAAACACACTACTACCATTTCACCCAGCAGCTGTCTTCCTGGGCATTTATCCTTGACAAATGAAAACCGATGTCCACGCAAAAACCTGCATACGGCTGGTCATAGCAGCTTTATTAGTAATAGCCAAAAACTGGAAACAACCAAAATGCCCTCAGTAGGTTAATGGTGACACCAAGGTGGCATCTTCATGCATAGACCACTACTCAGCAGTGTAAAGGCACGAGCTGCTGGTACACGCGGCAACACGCATAGAGCTCAAGGGCATTCTGGTGAGGGAAGAGGGGCAATCTCGAAAGGTCACATACTGTATGATTCCATTTCTGTAATGTTTCGAAATAACAAAATTATAGAGATGGAGAGCAGGTTAGTCACTGCCAGGGGTTAGCGATAGTGGGAAGGAACAGAAGGGAGTGGGTGTGACTATGAGGGGGTAGCCCGAGGGAGTTCCTCGGGGCGCTGAAGTAGTTGTGTATTGTGGCTGTGATGGCCATCGCACAGCTACGCGTGTGAGAAAATGCAACAGACCTAAGCACACACATCGTAAATTCCCAGTTTGGGTTCATACTAGGGTTAAGATGTGGTCCTTGGGGGAAACCGGATGAAAGATGCAGGACCTCACTGTGTTACCTTTGCAACTTCCTGTGAATCTATAATTATTCCAAAATAGGTAGTTTTAACAAAATTCACCATGGGAGAGATTAAAGGGGAAAAGTCTAAAAAGGTTTTCTTGGGACAGAGGGTGGGAGGCTAGAATAGTGGAGAAAAGGTTGAGATCCACTAGCCAAGCCAAGAATGTCTCGACTAAGACACAATGGTTAAGAAAGCATTTGAGGAAATGTTCCTAGGTTCAAAAGCAGACTCCTTCCCCCGTGTTTTAGCACCTTAGGAGGTGACAGAATATTACTATTAAAAGAACATGCAGTATGGCCTCAAATTAATATAGGTGTGCTAATATTATGTACACATCAGATGTGCACAGAAAAGAAAAAGTGATAAAAAAAAAAAGGGACCAAAGTGTGAACTGTGATTATCTCTGAGTGGCTAAGAGAGCATCGCTCATTCCATCAGAGGCACTACCGAGCAGTTTTCTCCCGTTAGCGCATGTAATCCTCATGTCCGCCTTGTGAGAGGGCGTTATTATCCCGCTTGAGGAATGGGGAAACTGAAATAGAATGACTAAGAAACTTGCTCCCTGCCAAATGTTAAGTAACAGGCAGAACAGGGATTTAAACCCAGCCCTGCCTGAGTGTATAACTTTTATTTTCTTCCATATGTTATTTTGGATGTGTGTGTTTTTATAGGGAACACATAATATTTATGTAGTCTGAAAAAGAAGTCATAAATATTTTAGGGGACCCACGGCCGGGTTATACGAGCATGTCCTCGGGCTATTTCACCCTGGACGGTCAGCCTGCGGTTGGAGCAGCCATCACTCCTAAGGCAGCCACTGGTTCTGCTGGCCCTGAAGGTACAAGATGACCTTTAAAAACAGTCCTCTCGGGCGGTGCAACGGTGGTTCAGTGGCAGAGTTCTCGCCTGCCAGACCGGAGACCTGGGTTCGATTCCCGGTGCCTGCCCATGCAAAAAAAAAAATAACACAGTTCTCTCTTACAAAATAGCAGTAGCCAACATGTGTTGAGCACTTACTGGATGAAGTGCTTTGCATGAGGCACCTCATTCAATTCTCAGCACGACGTGATGACTTAGGTATCAGAACCCACCACAGGATCGTAGGTGGGATGCTAGCCAAGTATCCGAGTAGCCTCTGTACATGAGGAAATTGAGGCTTGCAGCAAATCAATGGAAAACAGACGTGCTTCCTCACCTGGGCAGCCTCGGCCATGTCATCTGGCAGGACCAACAGTGCTCAAGAGCCTCTGGGCCCTCTGCCCCTTTGCTCAGTATCAGGTGTACCCCATAATCCTTCGCTGTTTTGAAAGGCTTTGGAATTTGTTCTTGGTCTGAATGCTGGCTCACTACTCCAGGGGGGCTTCCTGCAGACGCCTCCCTATTGGTGGGGTCCATTCCCAGAGAGGAATTCCAAAGGCTGCTCTAGGAGAGGCCGCCCCCACCCCCACCCCCAGGTGGCTCAGGAGGCAGCAGGGACAACAAACCTGGGATACCGTGAGGGGCCAGGGACAGGCAGGCTCCATCCCTGCAGTTCCAAGGCCTCTTTACAGAGTGGGCCCTGAACAGGACTTTCTGACTGATGGAGGAGTCAGCAAAGGAGTGGGAAGAGAAGTTGCTGATGGGAGGGCCAGGTGGAAGAAAGGATTCAGGAAAGAGAGAGCAGGAGACAGGTGCAGGTGAACAGAGAGGGAGGAAACAAGAGAGATGTAGGAAGAGAGATGGATACGATGAAGAAGACATGCTCCATGCACTCCAGGTTCACAGTCCCATGAAGCAGACAGACAGACACAGTCATTCTCGCAGACGGCAGATTCAGCTGCACCATCATCCTGGCCCAGCCCATGGAGACAGGGCAGAAGAACTGAGTTCTGCACTGGTGCAGCTTTCCCAAGGAAGTGAGCTAGAGCTAGTAGGATGGTAGGGATTTAGAGGGAAGCCAGAGAGAGCATTCCAGAGGCCAGACTGGCTGTATTCAGTGTGTCTGTCTGAGGAATGGGAATGGTCTCGTGGGAGAGGAGCCTGGAAAGAGAAGCCAGGCTGGAGAGGGAAGTGTAGGAGGAAGCCCTAGGAGACACTAGAAGAGAAGGTCCTGGTGCCATGAGCCTGAAGGCACAACAGCATTTGTGATTGTCTTTAGATGACTTTTTTTTTCTGATGATAAAAATAATGCATATTGACAATATAAATATTAGAAAATATAACAAATTGTAAAAAAGCAAGTAAAAATCACCCACAATCTCACCACTATATCTGGGATATTAAGTAAAAAGTAAGCATTTTCCCCTACTCTCTCCTCCAACACTACTTAATTTTTTTCATTTAATAAACATTTACTGAGCACCTGCTATGGCCAAACACTAAATAGACCATGATTCTTGACATTGGTGATCTTACATCCTAGTGGGAGGAGGAGAAACATAGAACATAATGAATAGTAAGTAGGTAATTACACAAAATGCTAGAAGGTTTTAGTGCTATGGAAAAAGCAGGGTAAGAGGATATGGAATGTGGAGGGGAGCGAAAAGATGGTAATTTTAAATTCGATGGTCCAGCTTGGCCTGCTCATAGTTTTATGCATTTTATATGCTTTTATTATCCATAATATGCATAGGAACATATTTATAGATGTATGCTGGGTAGGATTTTATTTTTTTACCAAAAATGTTTATACTCTTCCTGTTATTCTGAAACTTGCTTTCATCTCTTACAAATTTTTCCTGGTCGTCATTCCAAGTCTAAGCATCTCTCTGTTTTCTTTTAGTGCTGCATGGTACCTCATTGCGTGGCAGCATTCTGTGATTTATTTAATAAGTCCCCTATAGATAGATGGACGGTTAGAGCATTTCCAATTCTTTGCAGTCTGTTCTGTGGTGTTGGGGTGGGGAGGTGGATGTCCGGATGCAAACCCTAGAAAGGCGTGCCCTGGGGTTCAGAATTATTGAGCAGTTGAGGTGGGGCCCACGCTACCTTGGGAGGAGGAAGCCGTCTTTCCAGCAGCCCCAGAGTTCCTTGCCCCGCGCCGCCCTCCCTCACTGCAGCTCCCTTCCTCCATGACTTTGCTGCAAGATGTCAGGAGCTTGTGTCTGCACATGGCACGTCTGTGAGTGTGCACGCAGGAGACAGCCTCCTTAGCCCTGCCTGTCCCCGCGGGCAGCACGGGCAGCTCCTCTCTGCGCCTGGTCCCAAATCCCCTCTCTGAGCCCAGCGGACCTTGGCTGGTGAACACGGTACATCCGCAGAGGTTTCAGCCCTTCTCAGACCCTCCTGGGCACACGGGCTCCAGGCATCCTGACCTCCTGGGAACAGCATCTGGCTGCCCGCATCACACAAGGAAAACTCAGGGCCCTTGCCAGTGCTTTGTTCCCCGAGGGCCCACACTGTTGCATCCAGTAGACCATCCTTCTGGGGGAATCAGACCCCACCCGGCCCATGCTCGACCGAGGCAGGTGGAGCCCCACCTGTGCTCCAGAGCCTCTCTCCACCTGCCTCCCCTGCCCTGCTACTCCTGGTGCAGACCATTCATCAGGCTCAGAAACTAGCGCTCCTCCTTGTAGCCCTTGTTGAGTGCAATGAGGCCACACCCCACAGCCCCCAGGCCCAGCCCTGCAGATCCCACTTCCTGGCTCTCCATTTCCTAGTGCACCGAGCTGAGGGGCTCACTACCAAACCCAGCAAATGAAACCAAGCCCCCATAATCGGGTGCCCCTGCTGGCCCCCACGAGGGGCTCCCCACCTCGGCTGGCCCACCCCAGGTCCTGACTGTGCCGTCCTGCCCCCTCCCCACCACCCTCCTTTCAGCTAATTGCAAGTGACTCATAGCTGCCTCCAAGCCGGCTGGTGCTCATTTAGGGAGGGAAAATTCAGTAGCCCGTGTAAAAATTACTTTATTAAAGTGCAAAAATATTCCACCAACTGTATTCCCACCATCTGTTTTGCTTGTAATTCTTCCAGAAAGCACAACTCTCTGTGCCTCCTGGCCTTTGTCCTGTGAAAGCCGCCTGAGGCAACTCACTGCAGGTCTCTGCAGAGCCTCTCCCTGCACCCTCACACGGGGGCGGCGGGGGGGGGGGGAGGCGGGGGGTGGTGTCTCAACTGTGGGCTGTGTGGAGACCTAATGGGTCTCACAGGCAGCCTGGGGAAGGGGGAGCACCTCACTTCCCCAAGCCTCAACTTCTGCATCTGGAAAATGGGGATAAAACGTCTGCCTCATAAAAGGTTGTTGCCAGGATTAGAGTGCACCTCACATAGGAAGGCTCCATATACCTCCAGCCTCCTCTACGTCCCCCATTTGAACTTCTCCCTGGCCTTTGAACACACCCTACATGTTACACACCTCTGCCTGGAGGAACACTCTAGACACTCACAAACTCTTCTTGGCCTCACAGACTCTTATTCCTCCTGCAACACCCAAATGCAATGTCTTCTTTTTTTTTAAACAGCCTTCCTCTCTCACCAAATGGTATGGAAGCTATTACTGCTATTGCTAAATAAACTGGCCCCTCCCAGTTTATTACAGTATAATCACAAAAGTTTATCACTCCCATGGGACTCAGCGCCTCTGTGACGGAGACTGGGTCTGTCTCTTTCGCTGCTGAATCCCAGGCCCCGGCACACAGCAGAGGGATAGCTGGTACGGACCTTGGGATCAGTCGAGCCCTGGCTGGGTAACCACGTGCAATTCACCTCTCCAAATCTTGAATTTCTCATCTCTACTGAGGAAATTATAAAAGCAGCACCTCCCTCATAGAAATGTGAGGGTTAAATGCAGTAACACCTGAAGGCATTGCTACATTTGGGACACGTAGTAAGTGTCTTCTATTGTCATAACCGACAAGGGAAAGCCATATGGGAACTAAAAGACACCTCCCACGTCGAAGTGACGATGGGGGGGGGCATGCTGAAGGTGAGGGTCCCGCGGTGGGTGGGTGCGGGGCTCACATGCAGTGGAGATGACCTCCCTGCTCAGACTGTCAGACCTCTAGGCCAACAGCCCCATTTCGCGATGAACAAACTGAGGCCAAGGCAGCATGCTCATCAGCGGCAGAGGAGAGACTTCCGTTGAGATGCACGTTGAGTGGCTTAGTCATCTAATAACCCTGGCCCCTCCCTGGGTTTGAAGGAAGTGGGACTCGGAAATACAAGCCTCAAGTGCAGGATGTAAATTTGGGATCATCTATGAATATTCGGTGACTCTTTTGAGTTATTTGTGGCACGTTAGTCAGGCTGGAAAACGTAATCATGAAATCGTTCTGTTAGCTTAGGTGAGAAACATATGTTTTCTTTGTCTCCTTTTATTTTCTAATGAGAATTGTTTACTTTTTCGTGTGCCATTTAATTTGGGCACTGCACACTTTACAAATGCCAAGTCTCTTGAATCTTGCCATACTCCTGCAAAAGTAAAAGCAATTGCCGTGTTAACACCCCCAGTACCATTTCTGCCCCCGTTCCCCAAAAGGAATCGTTGTAGATTGAGGGATTTGGGGAATAGGGACTTAGGAGCAATGTTTCCGGCTTAATAAAGCAAAACTCAGGAAGGCTGGTCCTGGAAGGAGGGCGTCTCTGTGGGAAGAGAAGCTGAACTGCAGGCTTAGTCTCTGCCCTGGGGCCTCTCCCCACTTCAGCTGCACCCCAACCTGCAGGCCAAGGGGCTGCTCCTCCTTCCACACCTCCGCCCTCGGTAATGCACAGCACAGCAGCAGCAGGGCTGGAACATTCAAATACCATTTCTCTGGAGGCCCAAGGGAGACAAGCAAAAAGGGACCTGAAGGCAGGGAGGATTGTGAAGCTGGGTAAGGAGCTCACGAGGCGCAACTTCCTTCCCCACGCCCTTGCTCCCTCCCCACGTCACCATCTCGGCCCCAGAGGGGACCTGAACAGGCAGAAGCCTGCACAGAGCTTCTCCTCCAAGTCTGGACAAGGTTTCCAACCCTTTTCTAAAATATGAGAAATCCTTTCTTAGACATAAACTATTTCACAGACTATCATCCCCCTCCATTGTAGCTATCATTGTAAAATCCATGAGTTGATAATAAAGAACAAAAGCGAATATAAATTCAACAGCACATTCACGGTGAATCTGTGTCCTAACAGCATCTACATACCTTAAGGGGTAGGGGATGCACGTACGTGGGTGATATATCATTTATTCAGCCCTCGAATTATGCTTGGTGGCCTGTATGGAGTGTGGGCCCTCTGCAGGACCCGTGTCCCCCGACCACCAGGCACCCTGGCCACCCCTGGGTGGGTGTCCCCTCCCTCCCGCCTCAACTGAGACTCAGGTTCCATGCTGAGCACTGATCTCCTTCCCAGGTGACTGAGAGCGGGAATGGCCACTCCTGCAGGTGAGGCCAGCCCCTCCCCCTGCCCACTCCAATCAGCCTGACCTTGCCACGGGTGATGGCCTCTTTCCTTGCAACGGGAGCTGGGATGGGCTTTGACGATGACTAAACACCCTTCTAACCTTTCCAACCTGCTTTCTGTCAATGATGTAACGTGTTGCTGTAGAGATGCATGCGAGTGGATTCACGGAGAACATTCTCTGAGCTGCCCAGTATGTGCTGTAAACATCTAAGCTTTATAGAACGGTCTTTCCCCTACGCCCTCCACATTCCGGATCTTTATCCCCATCTTTTCCAAGTTCTTATTTAGAGCTTGGCTCCCGAGAGAGGCTGTCCCTGACCACCCTGATTAGAAAAGGCCTCGACCCCATTTCCCTACTTTTTTCTCCCAGATTTCACGTTATTTATTTGTTCTTCTGTTTACCTGCCCCCAACCCCCACTAAAGTGGAAGTCCCATGAGAACAAGGACATTTCAAGTGAAAAAAGAGAAACTGGCCCCTAGCAGGAGCTCAGTATGTATAAATCTAAATGACATGCCCAGGATTGCACAGCATGTCAGCCACAGAGTAGGAATTGGCTCCCAGCTCTCCTGCCCCGCCCCCACATTCTTTCCAACCACCGATGTGAAGTCAGAACTCCAAAACCAACTGGATTACCACCAGGCCTACCAGGCCTTCCTGTCTTCCCAAAATCCAGCCTCATGCTGATTGGTCTGTCCACTAGAATGCTCTAGAACCACATGGTCCAATATGATAGCCATTAGCCACATGTGGCTATATAAATGTAAATTCATTAAAATTAAACAAAATTTAAAATTCAGTTGCTCAGTGTACATTTCAAGTGGTCAACAACCTCATGTGGCTAGTGGCTACAGCACTGGGCTGGTCAAATGCAAACATTTCCATCACAGCAGGAGGTTCTATTGGACAGCACTGCTATAAAGGGCAGGTACCTCATCGATCTTGTTTCCTACACCCCTAACCTTTAGTATCCTTTTATTGAATGAATGAGTAATTAATGATGATACTTTGAGAGCCCCCTGCTCTTCTCTGCTGCTCATCCTTTCTCCTTCTCTCCCACAGGGAAGGATGAAGCCAGCAGCGTGGAGGTGACATGGCCCGATGGCAAGATAGCGAGCCGGAGCGTGGCCAGCGGGGAGATGAACTCGGTGCTGGAAATTCCCTACCCCCAAGAGAAGGACAGAGTTCAGGACCCAGCCCCACTGGAGGTGGGCAAAGGCATCCGGGCCTCACATCCCAAAAAGCAGTCACCATCCACAATCCCATGGGCTGAAGCTTCCCAGGACTCGGCAGACTTAACTTCTAGAATAATGGAAGTCTTAGCAGAGGGCAAGCTTCATTATGATCCCTCCATAGGTAGTCTGCAAAACACTATCACACCCACATCTTTTCCTCTCCTCTCAGAAATTATCGATACCAGCAGGGCAAGTATTTTTTCCATGCTTTTATTGAGGAGGAAACTGAGGTCCCCCAAAGTCACACAGCCAGAATTCAGAATTGACCCCAAGCCTCCACTGCCCTCCTGCTTCCTCCCAAGTCTCTGACAGAAGGCCTCCCGGGGCACCAAGGACCGGGTGCAGACTCCATGGCAGGGCCTCTGCAGTCAGCAGCTCAGAACCAGGATTGGCAGTGTCCTTCTGATTTAGAAGGGGATCACTGGGGAGCCCATAGGAAACAGGACCCACTCAGACTCACACAAAAGAGGAACTTATAAGAAGGCTGCTAGGGTAGCTCACAAATGCGAGGGAACACTCAGGATGAGCCTCAGCTCCGGTGGCTAAAGGACCTTTGCTCTAATGCTTTGTCATTGTGTGGTGGTTTGGGGCAGGGGTGACTCCTCCCCAACAATCCCTATCGGGCCCCTTCATCCATTAGAGTTGATATTTTCTGTCTTGTGTAAAGTGTTATGATTCAAGTCCCCAAGCCCCACTGCCACCACCAGTGTATTTCTGTGCACTCCCATGTAGACATGGTCGAGTACCCACAGCCCGGTATAGCCAGGCTCCCAGCTCTCCTCGGCATCACTTAGTCCTAATTCTAGCCAAAAGCTTTTGATTCTGTCCTTCTGTTGGATGTACACCCTTGTCCAATCAGCCCTGGCCAGAGAGGTGGGTCACAGGCCTGGCTTGCAGGGGCCCACCTGGGTGTGGGGAAGGTTGTAGAGAAAGGGGTGTGGACAGTGAGCAGACTTCAAAAGACATCTCCCTATCCTCACTGTATTTTGCCCTGATCAAGACCCAAGGACAGGCTCCATTTGGCAACCCAGCTCTGCCACCTAGCTCCCATGTGTGGCAGAATGGGCACAAGTTTGGACTGTATCCAAACCTCTTGGCCGTCCCCCCAGGCTCCTGTTCTCAAGGAAGGGGCCATAGAAGGAAGGGTTCCTCCAGGACTGCAGCCAAGAGCATCTCTCATTATGGGGTCAGGTAACAAGCTAAGAGCACCTCTCATTATGGGGTCAGGGCGACAACTGCTCTGTGGCTATAACTAGGAGGGGACCTGAAATGGAACCTTCTCAACTCACAAGTATCTCTGCTTCTTCCCACTTTGCAGTGTGGCCAAGGATTCTCCCAGCAGGACAATGGCCATTGCATGGGTGAGTTGCTTACAGGAGCTGGAGGATGGGGCATAGGCCAGCAATCTCCTGGGGAATGTCAGCCTGAGACCAGCAAGGCCCAGGCTGCAAACAAGGGGGCGGGCAGGCGGGGAGGGGAGCACATTGTCTGTTCCTGGTGCTCCAGATGCCAAGACAACCGCCGAGTGACTCACCAAGGTGGGTGTAATATTAGCAACCAACAGGCTGAGTCACTGCAGTCCTGGGAATTGGCAGTGCTTCCTTGCCATGAATACAGAGAGAATGGGAGCAGGGAGGAGATAGAGAACCACCTGAATGGTGCATTCAGGGAGGCCTGGCTATTGGGGCTGAGGTGGCTGGGCAAGCACACATCCTCTGCAGAGAGCTGACAGCTTCAGCTAAGGTGGCCACTGGAGCATCAAGCACAGGAGGCTGGCAGAGAAGGTTAGACATTTCCAGGGGCATTTGGGCAAAACAGGGTGTGGGGTGTAATCACAGTACTGAAAGGGGATTGCAGGCTTAAGCAGTGGGCAGAGGGAGCCTGTGAGGGGACTGGCCAGGAAAGCAGCTGCATAAGGGCTCAATGAACTTCTGAAAGTTCCCCAAGAGCCTGGGATGGGAAAGGAGAGGGCCTGTAGAGGCTCAGCCTCCAGTAGACCTTCAACCCAGTGTTTCCCATCCCATTGACTGACAGTAAGGGGTCAGGCCAAAGGATGACTTCCTTGGGTGGCATTCTTCCCAAGTCCACACTCCAGACGCTCATTACCCCCTAATACAGACCAGGCTTTGCATCGACTGCTGGGGATCCAAGAATAAGCAGCACAGACCTCAGAAAACTTAAAGCCAATGGAAGAGGCACACGAGTAAATAGACAATAACCACACCGTGTGATCAGGGCTGGGGTAGAGGGGAAGGGTGGGGGCTGTGGGAGCCCAAAGGTGGGATCCCACAACAGTCCAGGGTGAGTCAGGTAAAGCACCCAAGGAGAACAAGGCTTAACTGAGACCTGAGAGACAACGGGGAGCTTGACAGGCGAAGAGAGGAGAGAGCGTGTTCTAGTGAAGGCCAGAGCATGGGAGAAAGACTGGAGGGCAGGAAATAGAGAAGTGTTAGTGCCAGCAGTGGCTTGGGGAGGGAATCAGTCCCCCTGTGCTCTCTATGCCCCCTCACTAGCCACTCCAAACAGACGGCGCAGGTACATAGAAATTCCAGAGGCTGTTCTGAGCACTGGAAGGACACTTTGAGTTCACCAGTCCAACCCTCCTCTTTTTTTTGCCATCCAAAAAGCATGGTACTGGGTCTTGAGGGTCTTGAGGCTGCAGTAGGAGCCTGGATTTTGTTCTTAGGGCCCTTAGACAATGTTAAGCAGGAGAGTGATGTGATGTGATTCACATTCTTTTAAAGATCCCCCTGACTGCCAAATTGCAGAATGGATTGGAGGGAAGAATGGAAACCAGGTGGCCAGTCAGGAGGCAACTGGAGAGATCTAGGCAAGAGATAATGGTGGCTTGGAGTAGGGCGGTGGTAGACAAGTGAGGAAGAAGTGGACAGACAGGTATACGGTGGGGGTAGAATTGACGGGATCTCTTGTTAGACCGCATATGGTGTAAGGGTCTGAGATCACCCAGCTTTCTGGTTGAGAGCCAAGTGGATCATGGTGGTGTTTATTGCATTAGAGAAGGCAAGACTGGGGGCAGAAGAAGCTTGAGGACTGGAGGGAAATCTAAAGTTCCATTTTAGACACTTTAAGTTCGAGACATATATTAGATATCCAAATAGAACTGTCAAGTAGGTCACTGGATACGCAAGTCTGAGCCCAGGGAAGAAGATGGGGCTGGAGATACGAAGTTTGAAATCTTCCATGTGTGGAGACTCATCTACGGAAAGTTGTGGTAGATAAAGAAGAAGACCCAGGACCTGAGTGCCCCAACATGTAGACATCAAGTACAGGAGGAGCAGCCAAGGGGACTGAAGTGAGGAAACTGAGGCCCCAAGATGAGAAGGGACATGCCCCAGGTCACAGACCTCCCAGCCTGGGCTGACACCACCAGTGAGTGGCTCCCTCATCTTTCAGACACCAACGAGTGCATCCAGTTCCCGTTCGTGTGCCCTCGGGACAAGCCCGTGTGTGTCAACACCTATGGGAGCTACAGGTGCCGGACCAACAGGAGGTGCAGTCGGGGCTACGAGCCCAACGAGGACGGCACGGCCTGTGTGGGTAAGTGGGGCTCAGGCAACAGTCCAGTAGCAAAGGGAGTTGCTTCGATTATGGAGCTCTGGGGAGGCCCTGGGTCAGATCCCCAGCCCCTGCCTTCTCCAGGCTGGATGGAGTCTCCTTAGACCCACATTGGGTTTCCAGGGAAGACCAAGGCCCTAATAGGCCCTGGATACTGTGTCCTCACTTGAGGCTCTCACTCTTCTCATCTCTCCCCTTCTCACATTTCCTAAAACCAATGCCCTTACCTTAAGGCCCATCTGTCTTTTCCTACTTGGGTTATAAACTAGCTCCTACTACTGATCTTTGTCTGAATTTCTGAACTGGTGTTTGTCTTCTTCCTCCCAAACTCCTCCCTCCAACCCCATCCCACCCCTTTCTCTTTCTCCCGTTTTCTATCTCCCTCCCCATCCTTTTTGCAGCTCAAGTTGCCTTTTTAGGTGGGTATCCCTCTGCTGCCTTTAGAATCTCTGGGCCTCTCTCTCTGGCCTCATATCTTTCTCTAGGCCTTGGACTTTGCCTTCAGTTATATGCACTTTAAATCCCATCAATAAAGAAAAAAAAAAAACAAAACTAGCAGCGTTTGTGGAACACTAAGTCTCTCTCCCGGTACCTGTCTCTCTATGCACGCCCGGTAGATTCGTCTTCCTGCTGCCTCTCAGTGGATAGCAGGTGGCCATCTTTGGAAAGGGAAGTCTGGGAGATATGCTAGTTATGTGAACTTAGTTGTTTGTGAAGCTTTTCTGTGCATGTTTTCTGAGAAAGCAGAGAAGGAAAATTTCCCTTATACCCCATCCACCCTCCCTTTAGAACAGTCAATTTAGTCCTTTCTTTCCTGTATCCCTGAGTGTTGTAAGATTCTTATTTTGCCCTTGACAAAGATGGCGCCCAGGTGGTTGCTTGCTCAGCTGATTCATCAATGTATTATGTGCCTGCTGGTTTGCCCTGTGCTATTTCTGCTTTGTGCAGCCTGACTTCCTGCGATAGGGAAAGCCTTGTTGGGGTTGGTGATGATGATGGGATGGGGAAAGGGTAGCCCTCTGGGACTGCTGATAAAAATGTTAAAGTTTGAACTTGCTAAGTCTTCCAGCCTCTTTCCTGAGGAAATTATGCCAATAAACTGTCTGCTGGATATTAGTGCCTAGCCGGTGGGGGAAAAAAGTATCTGGGGCAAATAGATGCTACTTGGAATGCTCCATTGGACCTTCCAGTATATGGCCCCTGGGGAGCAAATTATGCTACAAGGGAAATATCTGTCCCCCATCATGAGCAGGGGTTTGGGTGTGTGCAGCAATGTTCCCATTTAGGGGACTGCAAGGGATGTGAGATGAGCAAAGGGCATATGTGGAGGGAGTAATCCACAAGTTTTTCACCTAGGGGGAGTCATTTCTCCACATTGGGCCTAGTTTCCCTAATCTACATGATAAGAGATTTGAGCTGGCCAAGAAGTATTCCTAAGGACCGTTTCCTTTCTCTGACCCCTCAGTGTGTGGCTGGAGATAGACATAGCTAATCTCAGGTTCTCCTGATTTCTAGAAAGAAACTTGCAATTGCTCTCCTCTGCCACATGCTTGGAAATCCAGACGCTCCCATAGCCAGCACACCCTTTGGGAATGATGTAATGCCATAGATTATTTCATGGCCAGCTCAGTCGTGAAGGTTCTTTATAAATCACTGATCTATTCTTCATGGGGAAAGAAAATCACCCCAAGATATAATAAAATCACACTTAAGAATGCAGCAAACCTTTTAAAAACCTTTTTGCAAAAAAAAAATCTACCATTTTCTGATGTAATAATAACACTCCAAATAAATCACAAACTATGAATTCCTCGTAGCTAGTGCTGTTTTTACGCTTGGAACAAGAGCGTAAATGAAAAGTTCTAAAATAAAAACAGCTACAATTTCACCAAAAAGCATATACCAGCTTAAAAATCACTCCACTTCTGGGAAGCCGACATCTGTGTATTGACATAGAATTAAAGATCCAAAAGGACCCCAGAGGTGAGACTCAGAGGCATGAAATGATTTGCCCAAGGTCACAGAACCAGCGGTCCCCGAGCCAGGGCTGAACCCCTTTCCCGTCACACTGACTTGTCTCTTTTCAGGTGGGTAACAGGCGTCTCTCTCACTGTTCAGACATTATTCCCTTGTCATTCTGGAAGCTGCTGCCGTTTTAGAAATGGATGGTGGATTTAAGGTAATAAGATAAGTAAAACCCAAATCTCTCATAGGCTATGGTTGCAAATGCAGTAATAAGTCACAGATAACAGTGGCTGCTTTCTGGCCCCACACAGCGGTACAAAAAATAAGTGGCCAGGACAACTGGTGAGACACCTTGTCAAGGACATCAGGAAATTCTGAACAACAGCAAAATTCAGAAGAATCCCTGTACGTTGAGTTTCATTATAACAGGGTCTATTTGTGTCACTTTACTCTACTATATGGGTGGGGGCAGATGGGTTACAAAGATGAGTTCAAAGATACCCCCCGCCTTTGTTAAGAGTGCAATGACAGTATCCCAACTCCAGGTTAAGGACACTTTCCATTAGACTCATTCAATAAATATTGAGCACCTACTATGTGCCAGGTATAGAGCTAGGCTTGAGCACACAGTGGTAAGTGAAGCCGCCATGGTTGCTGCTCCCTGCTGCTACAGCTACCTTCCCTTAAGCCAGATGCAGAAGCCAAGTACCAGGAGGGAAGTAGGATGCCAGGGGCTTTCAAAAAATTCTAGCTATATTGTTAAGTTGCTGTGTTAAGCAGGGTTCTCTAGAAAAACAGAACCAACATGAGATATCAATTAATATGAGATTTCAGGGCCACGGTGGCTCAGCAGGCAAGAATGCTTGCCTGCCATGCCAGAGGACCCGGGTTCGATTTCCGGTGCCTGCCCATGCAAAAAATAATAATAATAATAATAATAATATGAGATTTCATATAAGTGTTTCATGCAACTGTGGGGATGCATGAGCCCAAATTCCATAGGGCAGGCTGTGAACCAACAGTCTTCAGACAGACTTTCCAATGAAAGTCTTCAGCGAACCCCCCAAGAAACATTGGCTGGCTGAAGCAGAGAGAGTGTCTTCTGACTCCTCATTTAAAGCCTTCAGCTGATTAGATTAAACATCACTAATTGCAGAAGACACTCCCCTTGGCTGCAGATGTAATCAGCCATGTATGCAATCAACATGCTGATGATTTAATAAACCAACCTTCTGGTTTATTAACCAGCCATGAAATGTCCTTGCAATAATGGTTAGGCCAGTGCTTGCTTGACTAGACAACTAGACACCATCATTTCGCCAAGTTGACATTCCATAATAGTTCCTATACCAGAACCCAACCATAATAGTTGCTATACCAGAAATTAAGTCTTCAACATTTGTTCATTCGTTCATTTGTTCGTTCAACAAATATTTATTAAGTACCTACTATGACAAGCCCTAGGTCTCTCCTATGAAGATCTCAAGTCCCTTGCCCAAGAAACTGGTGTTTGGATAAAAATAAAGCTAAAAGATACAAAGAACAGGCAGGCACTGTATCAATTCAACATTACCTGCCCCCAAATAACAGGGCCTCCCCACTGGACCAGGGAGTCTGGGATTTCTGAGACAAATTCCTCAAGTTCAGGTTATTTATTGGACTGTGTGATACCAGCCCACAGATGGGTAGGCGCAAAGCCACAGCCAAGCTAAACCAGACTCAAGCTTCCCATCCTCCCCTCTTCTAACTCTTCTGCCCTGATGTCCACAGGAGCTCCCCAACCCTTGTCTCCCATTCTGAGCACAAACAAGTCAGTCTTTTCTTTGTCTCCCACCACACTTGGGCCCCTGACATCTTCATTTGCTTCTGCTGGATTTGATTTCATAACAGAAATAGCAAGTGCCATTGGGGCAGGCAAATAACACAAAGGAATGAAATGGGCCAGATGGGAGATTATATACAAATGGAGGGGCCCATGCCCTGCCTGAAGGGGGCAGGTACCCCTCACTCCAGCTGAGCAGGAAAGCCAGCCAGTGTTGCCAGTTCCCTATTTTCCAAAAATCCAAATAATGATAGTGCCATGTTTACTCTGCCCAAGGATCCTCCCTCTTCCCTGGAACATAACCTTTAAAATCACAATCATGCCTTACATGTAGTGAGCTTTGCATGTCTAGGACAGATCTAAGCACTTTACAAGACTTAACTCACTTAATCCTTACAACGAGCCCAAGGGAAAGTGCTATAATTATCCCAATTTTACAGATAAGCTAAGTGGTTTCCCAGGGTCACACAGCTGGTACAGGACAAAAGCAGGATTCGATTCTGGGCACTCTGGCTCCCCCGCTGTACTCTTAACCACTGCTCCTTCCTTCTTTATTCGGGGTGCCTAACTGGCTTATGCAAAAGTCACAATCTCTTTTGCTACCCAGAGTCAAGTGTGGGTGTGGGAAGGGAGAAACGGGAGTCCCTGCAGGGTCAGGGATCTGAGACTTCGTCCCCAGGATCACGTTCAAGCCCGGAAGAAGAGATGACAATACTTGTGTCGAGAGTCCCCTCACTGGGCGAGCTCGTCCAGCCTTCACTGATGGTAGAATTGCAAGAAAAGTGACTCGCCCACAGCCTCTAGGAGCATCTCCTCGGTTGCCAGCCCATCCCTGGGGAGGTGCCATTCTGAGGGCCAGGAGTCTGATTATGTGTCACTCTGGCTGCTCTGGCCCCCTCCCAGGGTTGGGCATCACTCCCAGGCCAGCGACACTGGACTGCAGCCCAAGCAGGATCGCCACTCCAGCCTCCAAGCAGGGTTGTCGCTCATCTCTCCAGATCCACAGTGAGACAGGAGGCCAAACGCTTGCATTTCTGAGGCAGCAAACTCGTGTTTGTCAGTAGAGTCCAGACTCTTAGCCTGGCAGGCAAGGCCAGTCCCTCCCCTTCTCTCCTTCCCCAGGGTCACGCAATGCCCCTCTCCTGTGTGGGCCACAACCCCGGCCACATCCTTTCAGGGGCTGACGTGTGTCTCCTTAGCAACCAGCTCTTCCTAAAAGAAGGGCAAGAAAGTGTGGGCTGTTAAACTCCGCAGATAATGCTGACCCCCTCCTTCATGGTGTGCCCTCTAAAGGAACTGCTGTTGAACAGTGAATTGGACAAATGGTTAGGCTATCAGAGCCAAAAAGAGAAGCAAGAAGAGAAGCAAATCATCCTTGGGGAAAGGAGCTAACATTTACGAAATGCCTACCATATGCCAAGAACTGTACGTATGTGTCTCCAGTAATCCTCACATTTATCCTATGAGATGAAACATATTAGTTTAATTTCTTACCAACGGAACTGATGCTCAGATAGAATAAGTCATCCAGAGTTGCACAGCTAGTTGAGTGGCAAAAACTGTAATTCAAACCCACAACTGTTGGCCCCAAAGGCTGTTTGCTTAAGCATTAGGCTGTGTGATCGCCAGGTTATCAGCTTTTGAACAAATTATTTAACTGGTTGTTCACTCGGTGTACATTGATTGGACACCTGCTGTGTGCTGGACATTGTTCTAGGGGCTTGGAATATATGTCAGCGAACAACACAGGCAAAGCTTCCAGACCTGGTGGCACAATCAACAGAACGAGTCAAGGAGATAGCATGTTAGAAGGTGATAAGAGCCTTCAGGAAAAAGAGCAGCATAAAGAACTGGGGGTGCTGGGATGGGGCCAGAATGCCATTTTAAATGGGGTGGAGGACAGGATGGGCCTTGCTGAGCAAAAGCCATTTGAGTAAAGACTTTAAGCGGGCGAGGTGTCCTTGAACCTCAATTTTCTCACCTGTAAAATGGGAATACTACTGACCTCACAGGGTTTTTGTGAGTATTAAATTAGAGTCTGTAAAACAGATAACACAGTGCCTGGCACATAGCAAGCCCCTGATATATTAGAAATGTTATTGTTATTATTATTTCATTACGATGACTTAGCAAAGTTCAGGATAGAGCATGGATCTATTGGGTGTCAAAAAGGTGCCTTCACATATTCTCTGCCACCAGGGATACCTGGGAGTCCCAGATGGCCAGAGGCCACTGACAGTGAGTGACAGCTCAGCAGGGCAGAGATGGAAAGACCATAGCTGGTCAGAGGGGATGCAGCAAACCTTCCTGGGGCCTGTGCTGATGGGTTCAGCGGAATCCTCACACAGTGTCATTCCAAGGAGAATAATCGTAAAATAAAACACATGGAGCAGGAAGGGCAGGGTGGGCTAGACCCCACAGAGCAGAGGTCACGGAGCACTGGTGAGCGGGTCTCGGGAATCACAGAATCCTAGAACACAAGACCCTGGGGACACCCGAGGAGTCATCCTTGGTGGAGGCAGAAACTGCGGTCCAGAAAAGAGCAGGGACGGTCCCGAGGCCCCCAGCCCAGCCGGGGCTCTGCACCCCGTCCAGCACTCCTCCCAGCCCACATTGCCCACGGCTCCTCAAAAGACAATTGTGCTGAGAACTTGGCCCCAGTTCACTCCCAGCCTCTTCCAGGAAACTCAGAGTGTTCGGAAGCAGTTTTATTTATCGATTTTGGGTGTATGGGGGATGGGTGGAAATGCTTGATCTTTCCATTTTGCTGACATGGCAACTGAGTCAGAGCCCATGCCCGCCACGTGAGCAAAGGAAACATGGGCTCGGACCTTGGAACACAGAGCTAGGACTTAGGATCTGAGTGTAGACACCTGGTGAGGAGAGGACCTGGCTCAGGTGAGAGGAGGGAGGCTGGGACCGAGTCAGGAAGTGTAGGGTGGAGCGGGAAGGAGAATCTGCAGCCCCCTTCCCAGGAAATCCCCACCCAGAACCTCACCTACCCACCCTGCCCATCTACCCCAAGGAAAGCAGTTCGGAGGCCAGGAGTAATTCTTGTAAAGATGGCTCATTCTCCTTCTTCATTCTCCTCCTGCATGTGCCCCGGAGCAGCTGTGAATAATTTCATCCCCCAGAACCATCTAAGGCAGCCTCCCGTGGAAAAGATCTAAGGGGCAACTTTTGTGTCTCCACCCTGGGCCTGGGGAAGGAGAGGCACGGCCAGGTTCCCAGGACTGGCTCCAATTCTTGTGGGGACCATATCAGAGAGACAAGTTTAGGCCAAAGGGAGGAGGCAAACCCAACACACTCTCACAGTTTTAGGCTCCCAGACTCAAGATTTACATACCTCGAAGGCAGATGCTGAGAGGAAAAAGGGAGCAGGATTTAGGATTATTTCCTGTGCTCCCAAGCCCAGGGAAGCCCTCAGTGCCTCACCCCACCGCTGCAGGTGTCTCAAGTATGCCAGAGTTCCATGTTGTTTCTTAGAGAGCTGATGCAAAAACCCCATGGCCCTCCCTCCTCTCTTCTATCCATCCTTAAAATTCTCTCTTCACACGGAGACTCTCGGATCAGAAAGACCCAGGCTTGAATCATACCTGCACAAATTCTTTCACCTCTCTGAGACTTGGTTTCTTCATCTACAAACTGGAGGCAGTAATAACAACCTCTTAGAATTGGCGTGAAGATTGATTGAGATAAAGCATGCACATCACTCAGCACAATGTCCGGATTAATAAAATGCAGGATTTATTATTAAAATCTGTTCCAGGCCCTTTAACCTCCTAGCTCCACTTCTAGCAGTGCCTGATTTTGCAATAATGCAGAAGTCATTAACTGGGGTGACTTTAGATCTATAAGAACCCTTCCCAATAAGAAGCGTCTGTCGTTCAGTGTTACAAACGCAGACCTCATTCGGGAACTGGGTTAGTGGTGTATCGTCCCTTTGAAGAGCTCCGGCCCTGTGTTTAAACTGCACTGGGAAGTTCAGAGCCGATCACTACCCATCCATTCTCCTGCCACCCTGGGGTCTGCGGACATCCGTCTCAGGCCGGGCAGCCCTCTCACTCATCTCAGATCTGTTCGTCATCTCCCTGCACCCACCCTTTCTGTATCCGTCCACTTATCCAACCGTCTATCCACCTGTGGCATTTCACCCTCCAGGGCCTGAGGCCCAGACCTCTTAGGAAGAGCATTCATCCCCAAAAGGATGTGCCCACTTCAGTAGAATAGTGTCCAGGGAGCATCAGGCAGGGTTTGAGTGGGGCCGGGGGGCGCGCTTCCCCTCCTCTCCTGGAGGCAGAGATCACGGGCGGAACATGAGAACACAGCCGGCCTGAGCAATGCTACTGAAAGCTGCTGCCCGGCCCTGGGGAGGGCTTGGGGTCACTGCCTCTGACCTTTTTGAGTTACTCTTTGACCACTTGTGGTTTATTTGCGTTCTTCGGTGACCACTTACTTACCTGTCTGTCTCTGCCTAAGCTGCCTCCCCAGTGGCCCATTGCCCCAGGAGCCTGAGGATTTCACGGCTGTATCCTTTTGTCCCTTCCTGCCAGCCTGTGATGGGCTACGTTTCCCATTCACCTGCCCCGAGCGAGGCACCGGGGCAGGCACTGGGGCAGGGGAAGGGGGTGGTGGAAGTAAGTCAAGATACCCACTCTCAAAGGGTTCAGGATGAACTGGGGACAGCAGGGAAGAGGACTACAGCCATGATACAGGGCTCTGTAAGCCACGCACGGCATTTCCCTCCTCCCAGGGCCTCACTCCATGCTGCTCTCAGATGGGAGCTGATTTCCAATCACTTTTCCATTACAGAAATCAATAACTTGAATTACTCCAAAATAACCAGCCCCTTCATGCCCCTGCAAAGCTAATTTTTCTGTGTCTGCATTTACCCACATGCTTCTCTCTGAGTCTGGAATCTGTCTTTATGAGTCAATCCAAGGAGAATGGAGTCTTTTGTCTGATTGTGGCATATTGTGGCAGAATGAAAGTAGGATTTGGCGCCGGGGACTCCAGTCGATTCAAATCTCAACTCTGACTCTTCCTAGCTTAGGGGCCCTTGCCGAGCCACCTAATCCCCTGGGGCTTCAGTTTCCTCATCTGTACAGTAATTCAAATGTAACCACCCAGCAGAATATTAAAGGACTAGGTGGAATAATAGCGCACATGAACATTGCTGGCATATATTGGAGGAGATCAGCAAACCTTTGCCTACATATCTGTTTATTCTGTGCAAAAGTCTGAAATGTGGCTATAAATCTCTATCACGTGGCCACTGTATGATGAGGTCCCGAGTGCAATAATGACCATCTTCCATTGGAGAAAGGCATGGCCATTTACAGAGGTGCAGTTCCATAATGCGCTCAGTTTACAAATGACAGCGCTGAGGCCCAGAGCAGTTAAGTGAGTTCCTGGTCACCTGGCTGGCGAGGCCCTCGGACCCCCTTCACACGCTCTCACCTCCTCCAGCATCCCTGACCCGAGGGGAAAGCCCTGCTGTGGGCTTGCCACATGCTGGCGTCCGGCAGATGCTGAAACGACAGACCCTTGAGCTGCCCCTTAGAGGAAGATCTGTCTGTCCTCAACACCGTCACTAGAGCCAGCCCTTCTGGAAGTCATGTCAACTCCCACCCCCACCCCACCCCCAAAGCTGAACTCTGCAAGGAAGGAAAGAAACCAAGATTGCCAAGGGCCTACATCCTGCCAGGCACAGTCACAGACAGTTTCTCCCTGACTCCTCAAAACCAGTTGTTCTTCCCCTTTTGGGGGTCACACACCCCTTAGACAATCTGTTGAAAGCTGTGGACTCTCTTCCCCAGATAAAGGCATGCTGTTTTGCATACAAGCTCAGGGGGTTCAAGGTTAAGAGCTTCTGGTGTAAACCTGAGCTGTTTTAGGGCTTTCTTAGATCGCAAGGATACTATTTTTTGGAGGCCTGGCCCCTCATCCATCAAAATATTCCTGCACCCCCACAGTCCACACTAAACTGTGTATATTTATAACTACATGACAGGCAAGTGAATTGCAGTTGGCTGACATAACGTAACGTTTTGTAGATATTTAATAAAGCATTAATTTTAATTTTGTGCTTTCTTTTCCTATTTTGGAGCCAATAATCATTTTTGTAAATTTTATTGAAGTATCTCATACATCCAGAAAAGTACAGAAAAACACATAAATCATGAGTGTGTAGCTGAATGAATTCTCCTCAAGTGAGCGCAACCCTGTAGCAAGCACCCCAATCAAGAAACAGAACTTCCAGAAGCCCCCCAGTCACTACCCTGCCTCAAGGAGTCTGTATCCTAACTTCTAACACCATAGATTAGCTTTGCCTGTCTTTAAACTTGTTATAAATGGAATCATACAGTTCACACTCAGTATCTGGCTGCTTTCATGAAACCAATAAACTTGATTCGGGTCTCAGACATTTCAGAGGCCTGTGAAAAATTCACAGGCCCAAGGTACTGTCTAAATCAGGGGTTCTTGACCTTGCCTTTGCACTAAAATCACCAGAGGAACTTCTCAAAATCCTGGTGCCCAGGCTGTACCCCAGACCCATTAAATCTCTGGAGATAGGATCAGGCATCGGTGGTCCTCAGGCTTCGCCAGGTAACATCAGTTGCAGCCGAAACTGAGAATCACTGGTCTAAACAATTCTGCAAAGGAGGCATCATGATCCCTGTTTTACAGCTGAGGAAACTGAGGCTCCAAGAATCTCCATCACATGCTTATATCATGGAAATGGAGCTCAAATTCGGGTGTGACTTAGAGTCCTGTTCCTAATGCCTTTATCCTCGAGGAAGCAATAGCAAAACCAAAAGCAGAGGTGGGGGTGGAGGGTGCCTCTTGCCAGGGACCGTGTAAGTCCTGCAGTGTTGTGGAGAAGGGAGGCGGGGTTACCAGGGCTGATGAGACCTCGGAGAAAATCTGGTGCCTGGAATGCAGCCAGGGGCTCGCTGCCTGGAGAAAAAGTAACACCACTGGACTCTACCTTTGCCCTATGCCTCTGAAGTCTCAGAAGACTTGCCAGTTGGGAGCAGTGGCAGTCAGGGAAGTTTCACAACGGCTAAATAGCTTTGCCCCAAGCATCCTTCAGTCCCTGAGTGCAGTGCACTATTCCACCGCCCGGCGGCGCCTCGAGCTTCTGTAAACCCTGTGGTTTTCGCATGCCCTGCCTTTAGCCAAAGGAAATGCTGGCAGCAGTGAGCGAGCAGTGTGCAGAGCACCTGGGGGATGCCTGGCCGTCCGGAGCTTTCAGGCGGGACCTGGGCAGAAGACAGCCTGGCCAAGGCAGGAGCAGGGTTCCCCTGTTCTCCGGGTCCTGTTAGGGCCTGTCCCTGGCTGGCACTGGGGGTGCAGGGATGTGGCAAGGCTGGATCCAGGAGAGAGGCTACTTCCCCTATAACTGACCCAGCAGAGAAATGACAGATAGATGGCCCAGCACAGTGAGCCTGACCTCCCCCCGCTGCCCTTCACCAGGCAGTCTCAGCGCAGCCCACTCACACCTCATGATGCCGTGGGCTGGATTACCAGCCCTGCCTCAGAGCCCAGGCACAGAGCCAAGTCCTTTTCCGAGAACCTGCCAAATCCTAATCCTGGGATGGCTGAGAACCTCCAGCAGCTGAGGGGGTCTCTGAAGCTGAATCGATCATCTTCCCTGCGGTTTGGAGTCAGATTGCCTAGGTTCAAAGCCAAGCTCTGCAACATCCTAGTTGTGTGGCCTTGGGCAAGTTACTTAACTTCCATGGGCCTCAATCCCTTTGGGCAGTAAATTCCATGTGAGAGCCACTCAGGGCCTCGTCCAATCCCCACCCAGGGGCTAGAGCCATTGTGGTGTCCCCCCCCCCCCGTCTGATGCAAGCTCCTCCAGGAACATACACTTGGTCCTCAGCTGCCCTGCAGTCTCAGGCAACTTCCCATGAGGGTGCCATCCCCATGGTGTCACAGAGTAAGCCCTGGGTCAGGAAACCTCCGCTCTAAGCATGGCACTGTGATCAGCAACAAACTGTGTGACCTGCAGCAGGTCACTCACCCTCTCTGGGCCTCGGTTCCACCTCTATAAAATGAGGAGACTCAAAGTGATCTTCAAGTCCCCTTCCAGCGCTAGCCTATGACTTTAACAAGCCTCTGACGCATAATAGGTGCTCAATTAATGTTATTTAATTCCATGGCATCCAAGAGACACCTCTGCTAGGTTTTGATACCCACCTACCTTCCAGTCCTCAGCCATTGACTGACCTGTGTGATCCAGCCCTGACAGGGCCCAATCCAGAGTAAGAGCTCTAGAAATTGAGCTAGCTTTCAGTCCTACCTATTCCCCGCACACAAGGCTGCATGCACCCCATAAGGTCTTCCAGATTAAAGGAGCTGGGGCATCTGCCTTCCCACTAGACTGTGAGCTTCAAGAAGACAGGACGCATCTTATTCCCTTGTGCTAGGCCCTTTGTCTCCTCTAGAATGGTCAGGTGTCTCAGGCCTGCCTCCTTGGCATGCTCTGGGTGGGCAGTCAAGCATCCCCTCACCGTGATCCAGGGCACGGACAGCCATGGGAGGAAAAGCAGCGCAGAGCCTTGAGCTGGGCAAGTCCTTTTATTCGGAAAAAAAAAAAAAAAAAAGGCTACCCTGTTGCCTGTGTCCAGCTGCCCGACAGGAAACGCTCTGGTATGACATGAAGTCCAGCTGCACAGGTGGGCAGGCCAGTCCCGGGGTTGGCGCTATGGTGGAGCCTCCTGGGTTGCAGCCCCTGGGGGGGATCCCTAGACGGGAACTCCTTTGGGGCCTCCGGGACTGGGCCAACCCCTCCCAGCTCTCTGGGCAGGCACCTCCTTCCCACACCTGTTCCAATGTCCAGAAGAGAATCAGGCCCCTCTTTGGTTCCAGAAAGCAAACTGTAGCAGCTGGTTTTTCCAACCTGCTTCTAGCACCTCCTGCCGGCACCGAGGCAGGCAGCCTCTTTCTGCCCATCTTCAGAGCCTGGGGCCAGAGCGCCTCCCTCCTGCTACGCCCCTGGCCTCAGGAGCCAGAGCATCATTGGCCGGACCTTCCTCCCTTTCTTTCAAGGCAGGGAGTCTGCCTATTCCCTAAGTCCAAGACAGTCTCACTTAAGTGGCCTTATAAAGCCCAGAGCCTGGGAAGGCCCACAACGCAGCATCTGCAGCCCCCTGCCTCGTCACTGGGGGCCCGGGAGGCGGGCACAGGAGGCCCTTGGAAGGTTGGCTCTGCTCTCCTAGAACCCCATCTCTTCTGCTAGAATGTATACAGTAGAGTCAGAAGGGATTTAGGTGGATTTGTGGTAGGGAAGCCAGAAAGCATCAAGCTGGCAGCCCGAACCGGGGAGGTGAGGGGGCTTAGGACATTTATGTACAGGGGCCAGGCTGGACCCACACAGGAAAAGAACCACAGTCCCATCATCTTGCTAAGACAAGCCAGGAGGCAGAGAGGGACAGTCGCTGCCCTTCCAGCCAAGAGACACCGACACAAGTACTCACAAGTGTGCATTCACACATGTGTGCACACGCACACACACACACACATTCATTCTTGCACAGATGCAGGCTCTAATCTCAGGACAACGGCTCCGGTTCAGGCGGCCCCAGCGCCTCCATGCTATGTCTTTCCATGAAGGCTCTTCTGGCAGGCGGGCTGCCCGGGCCCCCAGGCAATGTCCCAGAGCCCCGCTCAGAGCGCCCCGCCATCAGAGCCGCGTGGTATGCAAAGGCCCAGGAGCTGGACGCGTCAAGGCAAGGCCAGCGGGTCCTCTGGGCTCTGGGTGGAGAACAGGGAAGCGACAGGACCAGAAGCAGTCAGGAGAGGATGGCTCCCACCACAGCACCCAGGGGCTAACCTCTCCCCTCTCCCCAGACCTGGAATTCGGTGCAGGCAGGATCACAGACGGGCAGTGGTCCTGTGGTGCACGGGAAGGAGCAGACACCGGGAGGCAGCTATGGGGAGCAGGGTCCCCAGGGGAGAG
>PVIY010035212.1:0-26490 GCA_004026745.1 Myrmecophaga tridactyla
GTGAAGCCTGGCACCTTGATGACAGGACAGCCACCAAAGTAGCGGGAGAAGCGCTCGTTATCACCGGTGGCACTCATGAGCACCAGCCGCAGGGCAGGATTGAGCCGCTGCAGGCCCTTGAGCAGAATAAGCAGGAAGTCAGTGTTCACATCCCGCTCATGCACCTCATCCACAAGGACGTGGCTCACGCCCTCCAGGCTGGGGTTGCTCTGTAGCTTTCGCAGCAGGATGCCCACAGTGCAGAAGAGCAGGGCCCCCCCTCGGGCCGGTGGCTTGCTTTCTAGCCGCACCTGGAAGCCCACATTCCGGCGCAGGCCGGGGCCCAGTTCGTGGCTGACCCGCTGTGCCACGGACACAGCTGAGATGCGGCGCGGCTGGGTAATGATCACATTGCATCGGGCACCACGACCCTCAGTCACATAGCGCTCCAGCAGCAGCTGGGGGATGCGTGTGGTCTTCCCACAGCCTGTGTCCCCAGCAATGACCACCACCGGGTGCTGCTCGATGGCATTGAGGATGGTGTCTCGATGTGGGTCCACAGGTAGCTGGGGAACCTCCTGCCAGACTGGCCCTCGCTGTGGCCAAAGCTCTAGCAAGCTCTGGCTCAGTCGCACCTCCTCTGTTTCTGACAAGGGGGTGTAGGGCTTGCCTGTGATAGGATCACTCAGTGGTCCAGAGTCCTTGCCCAAGGGCAAGATGTCATTGCTGTGCAGTCGGGGCTCAGGGGAGATCCATGAACTATCCACCGGGAACTGAAGGTGGAGGAGGCAAGAAAAGCAGTGAAAGAGAAATGTGTTCTTCCTCATTCACCCACACTCAGCCCCTCCACAGACGTCATCTGGGTCAGCTATTGTGGGCCAACCCAGAAGGCAGAGCATTCAGTTTACTAACTCCCCTGGGGCTTCGTGGACAAGACTGGGCTACTCAGGGCAGGAGTGCTCCCAGTCTCCACTCTTGGGAAGGAATATGGGAAGAACCAACACTGATTGACTCCCAAAGCTGAAGGCTTTCAGATTGGAGCAGGTAGAGGTAAAGGGCTGGAAGGAGAGGGATAGGGGTTGGGAATGGGGAAGGGGCCTCTTACATGGTTCAGGAAGCTCTCTATCTTGCAGAGGATAGGCTCGGGCACCTGGATGGTACACGGTCGGCGCTGGGTCTCACCCAGCTCACGCAAGGAGCCCAGGTTATACATGGCATGAGTGAGCGGCTCATTGTTCCTGTCCACCAGGCCCAGGCTCTGCAGAGGGACATGTACGGCTCAGTCTATCCTCCAGCCTCCCCAAGAACTGGCCCAGACAGGCTCAGGAGCTCCAAGGACAGAAGTCATGCACAGCAATATCTTTTCTAAGAGATTCTGATTTTCAGCTGACATGGTGAAGGAGGGAGAAATTAGGAGCCAGGAAAATGTAACTAATTAAAAAAGTTCTCTAAGCCCCTGAGAAGCCGCACCATGAGCAGCTGAGGCCTCCACAATAGCCCAATCTTACCTCCACGAATTCCCAAAATGTACATCTAAGACCAGCTGAGCTCTGCAAGTCCTCCAAGACCCCTTAATACACCCTACAAGGGCTCCCTCTTCCTTCACTGCCTCCCCAAAGCCACCCCACACAATTCTTTCAGGGTCACCTGCCATCCCACCTCCTGGTCCTTGCAGAGCACCTGTCCCAGTTGTGATCCCATCACATACAACCCTACATGGAGTTTTCTGTGAAGTCTACACATGCAAGTCAATAAAATAAGCTATTTAAAGGAGAACACCACAACTAATTTCCCTATGAGCCCAAACCATCCCATCAGAGATAAAACATGGCATTCTAACACCTCCTGCAAACACGGAAAACCACAGCCATTTTTCCTACAGTCTTGCCTTCAGTAATGTTTGGATTTTGCTCACCCTCCTTCGAGAAGTCTCTTCCCCCCTGGAGACCAATCCCCTTCCTGTGGACTTCCTGGCATACTAACTGGAAAAACCTCAGGGACAGGGATCCACTCCCTGGACCATGGAACATGCCAATACAGCCATCTCACCATAGAAGAGGGCTTCTAACCTCCTCCCAGGACTTGCAGATTTTACCCTAGAGCCTCTCTGACAAGAGGCCATGCAGCTTCTCTCCGAACACTGGTACCAAATGGAAACTTGCTCCTTCCCAAGAAGGTCTCTGCTTGCTGGAATATTTCTGATCATTATCAGTATTTGCGAATATTAAGCTAAATTTGGATATTCCTTGAAGTTATACCAATTAGTCCTATATCTCCACTCCTGAGCCCACAGACAATACTTCCATTCTCTCTTCAATCTTGCCATTTTACTGTCCCTTTCTTCATCTACTCTCCAGGTTCTCACAACCTTTCATGATCAGCTATATCTAAATGTGGCTCCCAGAGTTAAAAACACCACCTAAGGTGGTCAGAGGCCCAATATCCTAAGTTTTTCTGCCCACTAAAGCTCTCCCGACATGGGTTCAGATTATTAACTTCTCGGATGTACACATCACAATACCAACTCATACTCCCAGTGGCAGCAGTTCAACTTCTGAGCCTTTTTAAGGGAACCGTCAGCTGTTAAGCTATATTACCTTCACCTTGATGCTGTTGGCTTTCTCACCCTTCATCCCAGGTAAACATTCCATTATTCATTCTGGCGACAAAACCCAGGCTACAAAAATTGTTCTCAATACCAAGTGTTCCAACTCAACACAGGCACATTCCTCCCAGCTTTCCCCAGGTTATGGCACACAGCATTGAGAAGGCTGAGCTCACAGGCAAAGCATCTCCGAGGGTTGCTAGGGAGTCCTGGTAACAGCAATCACACAGCCTGCCATGAAAAGGCGTGGCCACCCAATGTGTGGAGCCAGGAGGAAGGCCCATCCAGGAAAAGTGGACTAACATATGAGGGCAGAGAGGCACTCAAGTTATCCTCAGGCATCATACATGGGCCCTCCTGGACTCACCTTAAGTTTCTTGCAGGCCAAGGCTGCTGCCTTATTCTCGGCCTCTGCTTTGCGGCGCCCTTTGGCAACAAAGGTCATGGGGCAGGGCCAGAGCAGGGTGAGGGTAGACAGCTTGGTCTTGGTGCCCACAGTATGGAACTGCATGAGGTTCTACACAGAGGGCAGAAGACATGATTACAAAACAGGGAGAAAGAAATCGAGAAATGGAATGAAGCTCCAGCTCAGCAGGTACCAAACATTAGCCACTTTAGAACTGCTACTCTATAGCTAGAAGCAGGCCCCCTTTGAGCTGGGGGTTCCCTTTTGCTGTGGTACATGATTTCCATAGCATGAGATGGTATCTGGCAATGCCACCACCTGTCCTCTTACCTTGCTGTCCTCTAAGTCCCTTCAAGGCAACAGATGTGGTGGCAGCCATGGGACAAAGCTGTCCTTATGAGCACAAACCAAGCACATCCAGGGGAGCAAAAAAAGCCTTGCACCTGGGAAGAGGCCCTGCTTAACCAATACCCCATGGCTGGACAGCAAAGATGAAATTCACAGCAGGACAACTACCTGTCCCCGAGCCCCACCACACCCAAGCCCCTGTCCTTTGGATCTTCTATTCCCACAGACTCCAGCTCCATTCCCTGTGTTCCTGTTTTGTGACTATCGTCCCTGTTGCTTCTCAACATCAGGAGAGGATGAGATCCCACAGCCAGCTTAGGCAAGACCAAGGAACAGGCAACTCTTGGCCCTCCCACCACACCTGTAGCTCTCTTATCTGTCTACAGGCAAAAATAGATGTGACTAGCCCAGCGCCCCACCCACATGCACCTGGTAGAGTCCCAACTCACCTTAGCTGTGGAAGATGAGGTCGCAATCTGAATCACCTTAGCCAGAAGGTTCTTGGGAAGTGGAAACTGAGTCAGAGCCCTAATGGCACTGTCGTCATCTGTCATTTCAAAGGAGCCCCCCCTGGGAGGATCAAAAGTTTAGATGAGAAAGTTCTACCTTTTGCTGCACAAATTTCAACACAGGCTCCAAAACCCAATGGGCTAAGACACTGCATTATTGCAGTACACAGCCAATAAGCATGAAAGAAAGGGGACACTGGGCATCTCCGCTTCAACTGTGATCCTCTCACAGATACACAGCATGACTAATGATGCCTCAGTTTCCCCACAGATCAGAGGGTTGGCAGTGTGATTGCTGGACCCCTGCAGGACCTGAGTGTGAACTGGAGGGAAGGCATACGCTGCTGTTTTCCTAAGCCCATTCGTGCAATGAAGCCTTAGTGGCTCTCCCCACAAAATGGGCAAACATACCAATGAATCATGGGACACACAAGCTGGAACAGAGAAGGGCCCATCCACTTTAGAGAAGGCTCTCAGGAAACATCCCCCCATCCCCTTGCAGAGTCGTGGATAGATTCCCCTGCATTACCCCCACCTCCAGCTCTACCTCAAATCCCTGAGTGGGGTGTGAGAATCCTGTTGGGTCACAGACAGGAAGTCGGTGCCATCGATGGTCCCCTCTTCTAGCTCTTCCTCCTCATCCTCCTCTTCCTCCCGGCCCAAGGGGCGGGATAGGCCCCCAGGTCCCCCTGGCCGGATGCTCTCGGAATTCACCTGCCGCCAGGAAGTGGGTGGCATGGTGGGCTCCGGGCGCCACCAGCTGTCAGCCGGGGAGCCAAAGCGATCGGCTAGCACACGGTATTTGGCTGCATCAAACAGCTCATTCCGGGGACCCAGAAGACCCCAGCCCTGGGGGGAAAGGGGCATAGTGAAGGTCCAAACCACCCTCACACATGAATCTTCCTGGATCACACCCAACTACACCACAAGTCTCTCATGCATAAGAGCCATGCTATTTTACCCATCTGCCCACCTCAGCCCCTAGTCCAGGACAGCATACAGAGAGAACACTGAAAATGTCTAACTTTGACAAACGAAAATGACAAGGTAAATTCCCACTAATTATACCCCTCCCCTCAAAAAAAAAAGGAAAACCAAAAAACCCACAGGGCAATGAGAAAACAGATACATTCACATTGTGATCTAGGAAGCATCAGTGAATATAGCAATCAGGAAACACACAGCCACGTCAAAACACAGTCACACCTTCTGACACAAGAATCCTATGCTGGGAATGTATTTTACAGAAATAACGTGAAAATATTTTCTAAACCATTTATACCAAAATATTTTTATTTAAAAAATTAGGTTTTGTAGCTTCATTCTTTTCCACAGAAAATTTCAACTAAAACATTTCCTGAGTCTCTAGCATATGTAAAGGAATGTGCTGGCCTTCCTGAGCATCATCAGAAGAGACCAGAGATGGTCTCTGCCTGAAGAAGCTCACAATCTAAGAAGCAGAAAAAAAAATCAGATGACCAGGGTGTAAAAAAACTAGAAACAGGTTGAAGATAAGTGATTCAAATACTGGAAGAAGGACAGGCAACGATGGCTCAGCAGGCAGAATTCCTGGTGCCTGCCTATGCAAAAACAAACAAACAAAAACACCTGGAAGGTTGGAAGGAGAGGACACACAGGAAACACCTGCACACAGATTCTTAAGACTTGGTAAATGATTCTCCAAGGGAACATGAAGAAGAGCTAAAGGACTGGGAGTCCATTTACTGAGATGAAAGGCTCTGAAACAGGGCATGGGGATAAAGATGGGGAATGGGTGACACAAACTGTTTCAGTCAGGCTGGATTGAAAGTACCTTCAAACATCCAAGTACAGCAGGGTTCCTCACCCTCAGCACTACTCACACTGTGGGCCAGGGAATTCTTTGTGTGTGGGAAGGGGGAGTTATTTTCTGCACTATGGAATATTTAGCAGCATCCTTGGCCCCTACTTCCTAAATGCCAGCAGAACTTTCCCAATTGTGGCAACCACAAATGTCTCTAGACATTGTTAAATGTCCCCTGGGGGGCAAAATCACCCCAGTTGAGAACCACGAGGTAGAGCTATTCTATGAGGGATGGACATTTTTAAGACCTAAAATTCAGACAGTATAGCTGAACCTATAAAAGATAAGTTTTCCCCAGGGAGAAGAGATAGAGAAAGAATAGATGTTTACAGAGTTGGGATAGGAAGAGCCCAAGAGGGACTCAGAGGGAAAGAGGCAGGTGTAATCCAGGGGCTAAGGAAGAGGCACCTGGCAGTGCCAAGGTCACAGACTGTCAAGCAAAGTGAGCACTAAGAAAAGGCCAAGGGTCTGGCAAAGCATTGCTCCAGTCACTCAACAGTGGTCATCTGGTGACCACTGCTATGTGCCAGGTCCTGCACTGCGAGGACACTCAGAAACCAGCAACCAGGAGAAGGCAACCTCCCTGGAGGAGGGTGGAGACAATGCAAACACAATCCCAGAGAGCGGTTTGCAGTGGAAGCAGGGCAAGAAAAGGAATCAGAACACTGAAGGAGTTTTGAGGCCTGCAAAATGAATCAGAAGAGGAAGTATCTGAAGATTAACTAAAAGGATACAGGAGGGAGTGGAGAACAGGTACAGGGAGATATGGGGGAGAAAAAAAGAGAACAGTTGTGTGGGGGCCAAGAACAGGCAGAAAAATTCTCCTCAAACACAGGAAAGAGAGGCAGGGAAGGTCTGAGAGCCATGAGGTAGAGGAAGCTGAGGGAATATACAATCTACAGGTTTGTCCTTGTCCAAGCAGAGATGAAGACCTAGGAACCTGAGGAATGTCCAAGGTTAACACACCTTGAAGGGAGTCAGTTAGGGATGGACTAAAAGGTTGAGAAGCAACACTGAAGGCCTAGCAAGTACTGGGTTACAAAAAAACTGAAAGCAACCCATAAACTACCACTGAGAAGTGCAAGAAGAGATAAAACAGTACTATGTGAAAAAAAAAAAAAACAGTACTATGTAGATACAGGGAAAAACCCGTATGAAATAAGAGAAAAAGGAAGGCTGACAACAGAATAAGATATATCCACTGCGCTGTATAGAGGTTTCACAAGGCATTATTTTCTGTGGGTTATGAAACCACAAAAAGTAGTTAACCATAGTGGCAAAAAAAAAAAAAAAAAAAAAAACTATACTTTTGCTGGCTGAACACCAAAAAAGGAACCAGGAAATGGGAAGGGCCCAGGAAGGGTGAATGATTGAACTGCCTGTTAATCTCTATCAAGATGCACCTGGTGCCAGAAAGACCATCAAAGCATGGGGCAAGGAGTTTCCCAGGATGGAGGTCCACATGGCTTCCACTAGGGGAGGGTCACCTTGAACAGCTGACAAGCTGCAGCTGCAGCTTGCCGCTCAGCGTCGATCTTCTTGCTGCCATAACCTTCCACCTCCACGCTCTTGGGCCACTTTATATGCAGGGTGACTTTCTGGGGAGGAGAAGAAAGACTTAGGACCCATTCCTCTTCAGACAGAAAATGTTGCAAACCACATGGAGACCAATGGCAAAGAGGTGGACTTCGTGGCAGTCAAGGGACAGGCTCCAAGTTCAGAGTGCAGGGCATGACCCCAACCCGATTCGTAACTACACTTAAGGCTCTAACTCTCCCATTCTCCATCCATTCCTCCCACCTCAAATTGCGTGGCTTCCTCAAGGTACCATGTTCTAGCCAGATGGCAAGCTGGGGCCCATCTTTATCTTTAAAAATTTTCATTCAGAATGGTTTGCCTACATGTTTCTGTGGGTCCCAGACCCAAAACTCTAGCAGCACTAGTTCTCATCATCAACTCTAACCATCTGCAGTCCCAGTTACTCAGTGGAGAACCAAAACCAGGGATTAGTACAGAGGCCTGTCATAGACAAGGTGAGAACTCCTTGCACCTCCTGCACTGTGTGTTCTCTTTCTCTAAACTAGGGACACGTATTCTCTGGCTCTTCTTCAAACCTAGCTTTGCTCTGATATTCACTGCTGAATCGTTTCCAATTCAGAAGACCCAGTCTACGGCCTCCTTGACAAAGAAACCTAAGGGAGAGAAGGAGAGAGAGGGGCAGCCAGTCTCCTTCCTGGAAGTCAAACCAATGCTTCTCCTGCCCACCAGTGGAGTTACCTTTTTCTTCGGTCCATTTGTGTGCACATAGACGAGTTTGTCTTTTGCGTGTGAGATGCCAAGAGCTCTTCCAATCACACTGTTGAGAAGGTTTTTGGGTTGTGGGAATTCTTTTAATAGGTCCCTAGAAGCTAAGAAAATAAGAACAAAAGCATTATAGTTCTTTTTTTCCATCTAAAATTACCAACTCCATGGGATCTGTATCAAAGAAACCCTGGGCTGGACTCTGAGGATGCTGGCTCATGACCCCAGACCAGCCAGTAGTATCTTGGAAAAGAAGAGGATGGCTTTAATGGTTACAGGGGAAACCTACTTGTTTAACCATTCTACTGAAGCAGGACCACATACCACAGAATGCAACCAGTCAGCATCACCCTCCCACCCAAGTTTCTGATTTATTACATCAGTGACAGAAACCTGCATGGCCAACAACTCCCCCAGTAGGTCTGAAGGAAGGAAAAAACGGCACTAATAAAAAAAAATAAAGAAAAAACACCACAGACACCAAAACTAGAGACACACAGTGCAAGGGCCCTCCTAAAGCAAAAGAGACAAAAAGGGAAGATTGGCCCCATGTAGGTAATGATGAAATCCTGAGTCTGAAATCCAAACTCCAACTCTTAACTGTACCTCAACACCCTGCAAATGGTCCTGAGAGCTGGACTATATGAAGGGACACGGATTAGAGACCAGAGCTGAGACCCAGGCATGAGATTTTCCCCCTCCGATTTCTCTGGAGTCCAGTGCAGGTAGGATGCATTAGACAGCAGGAAAGGTACCTCACTTCTTTAACTTGGTCTCTGGACCAATCTCAGAGCACAAAAGAGCAGATGTCCACCTGGAGACAGCTTCTGCCAAACATGGGGCCTAGTTAGACCATGAAGAGACCTGCTGGGAATAGCTAGAAACAGAAGGAAGGGCAGTCTCTGAGACCACCAGAATGGTTCTTCAAAAGATTCATGGTCAGAGACATGCAGAGGAGATAGGAGGCCTTTTCAATCTCCATCCACAGTCTGACATTTTATTCAACATTAAACCAGCTCCAAAAAGGAAATTACTGGACTGTGTGTATACACACATGTGCACCATGCACCTGGGTGCATCATCAACATCTGGAGACCTTTGAAAAGGCTCCTCTAGTTCTGATGTAATCCCGGCTGTCCAGGTAGAGATCTCCTGGAGAAATGGAGCAAGATAACGGCCAAACTGGACCACCCCTTCATTTGAAGGGCTTACAAAGTAAGCCTGGTGAAGAATCTGGATGGGGGTACAAAAGACCTTTTGGAGCAAACCAGGAAAAGTACCAGACAGTGTGTTTTCTTGGGGTAGACGCTGTATTAACCCGCCAGGATAGCGTCTCCCTCTAAATAATCAGGTGTCAAACAATTACGAATTAGGCAGTTAAGAAACAATATTTCAGTAGATGCTAGGGGGTTGGATTCCACAATCAGAATCAACTTTCTGTATCTCACTAGACTCAGATGGCCCCATGCACGGGGACACCGTTCAGCTCTATAGAATAAGTGAAGGCTGACTCTTTCTATTCATTATTGATGGGTAGAGATGCCCACACCAGTTTCCTTCTCTGCACTATTTAGAAGGCACAAAACTAGGGCCCTTCAGGGCAGTCATTCTGTCTCTATTTGAGATCCTGAAGAAACAGGTGTGTTTGGGCTCTTTTCCACACTGGTGAGAGAGGATATGCTTACTCTTGATGCCTTAACCCTAGGCCAGCCATACTGGCGGTGTTCAACATTTACCTGTCTTCCCCCATTCTTCCAGGTCCGGCACCTTTCACCTGTTCTTATGAGGTGCAGGACATCCAGCCCTACAGAACCTCTGCACTGTAGGGGTCCATTTGCGCCTGTGTCAAACTGAGCTCTAAAACAGCAGCACTGAGACACACCAGCGGATGGCGGTCTCAGCCATTATGGGGCTCTCGGTCCGCCAAACTTCGCCGCTACCCCACAATTCACCACGGCCTGGTTGCCAACAGTAGCGGGTCCCTCCCCTGTCTTGGCCTTGTAGGTATCCTCGTTGTGGTCGGGGCAGCAGTAGCCTTAAGAGAAGCTGCTCAAGGGTTCCTGTCGCCCTGCCATAGTGCTTCCGGGCCATGAGTATCCTGCCAGTTGCCATAGCGCTCCCGCCAGTCCAAGCAGCCTGAGAGCAGAGTGGAACGGGGGCAGGGGGGGGGGGCAGACACAGGAGGACTGTGCACTCCCTTCTGGCCAGGAGGACCTCACGCTGCCCTTACCCTAGCGCAACCAGTGGTCTTCAGCCCTGCTGAATTACTACCCCTGCAAATTCAAACCCACAGAGTAGTCACTTGGATTGGAGGCACAGAGGAAATAGGCTTTTAGTAAATGGTGCTAGGCCTTAGCTCAATGTCCAAGGAAACGAACTTGAGGGCTCCATCTGCATCCTCCCCATTCCTCATGTATACCTCACATGCCACCAGAAAACTGGCTTGTACTCTGGACAATGTAGTGCAAGATAACGGCCAAACTGGACCACCCCTTCATTTGAAGGGCTTACAAAGTAAGCCTGGTGAAGAATCTGGATGGGGGTACAAAAGACCTTTTGAACATAAGCAGAGCAGCTTTAATCCCCAGGACTGGAGTCAAAGATGAAAAATACCTGATGTGGGCAGCAATCAGGACACTGTGCCAAAAACTGAGCAGCAGTGAAAGTCCAAACATGCTGTCCCTTACTTGTTTGAAAGCCAGATGGGATTCCATTTCCAAACTACTATGCCTGGATCTTAGCCACTCTTATTCCTTTTTTGCCTTTTATGGCCTTAAAGAACAGGGCTCTGGGTCAGCTGGGAATCAGACTGAGTCTGCATGTTGGATATAGGGACAATGCAGAGCAAGAAGTCTCGATGTCTCAGTCTCTGGGAAGTCAGGGCAGTTGGAGGTAAGTTGGGGCAGAGGTTTTGTTTGTTTTTTCTACCAATTCTAGATCTGACTTGAGGATTCCCTGGGGAGCTTATTAAAACACAATGCTGGGTGCCACCCCCAGAGTTTCTCATTCAGTAGATCTGGAGTGGTGCCTCAGAATCTGCATTTCTAACAAGTTCCCAGGTGATGCTGAGGTTGCCGGTCTGGGGACCACAGTGAGAGCCAGTGGCCTATGGAAAGAAAATGAGAACTGAGTCTTAATACTTGGGGTTAGTTGCAACTCTACCACTTGCGAACTGCAAACCTTGGGCAGTTTCATCAATTGGGAAAAGACATGCTTGCTCTACTCATCTTGCATGGCTGTGGTTAGGAAAAAATGGGAATGTTTGAAAGAAGGCTTTGCAGAGAGTTCTGCAGATGTTGGCTGTTGGAGAAGCCCCTGCCCTCTGAGGTCTGAGATGGCAGGGGACAGGTCCATTAGAGACAAACCTACAGCAGGGTAGTAAAGCCTTAACTGCAGCTGTCTCCGTGTCCTACTCAGAGAGGTTTTTTAACGAGGGAATGGAAAAAAGGGAAGATGGACTCAGCAGAAGTTGTCTCACCTCACAAAAGGGCACCACCATGTGTACCAAACCCAACTCATCCATTTGGGATAGCAAGAACTCTTAGGGCAGAACATGATACTCCAAGGGCTGGCATTTGACCAGGTGGTACATTAACTTGTCAAAAGTCTAGGCATCTATAGTTTCAGGTATAGTTTTAAGGAATCATTAGCAGTCCAAATTCCCTCAAAAGAATTCAGAAGCTTACCAAACTTGGTAGTGGCAGGAGTTACTAAGGCTAAACCTTGAAAACCATAGTAACTAAAAGCTAAAGGGACAAAAGCATAGACAGAAAGACCCAGCCTGGAAAACAGAGCCAGGGCCCTTTATAGTGCTTCATGAAGCCCTTGTTGTAGCACTCTGCTCTGACATCTACCTAGTCAGCATGAGGCTGAAATGATATAACCCCAAAGTGGAGGGGTATATACAAATAATGGTGGCCATGAGTTCACTGTTATGGCTGGATAATAGGTACATGGGGGTTCATTATACTATTTTCTCTATGGTATAGAGAAAACACTAAATGTATTTAATCAGAAAACACACTTCAAACGTATGTTTAAAATTATGTTAGAAAAAAAAGTGTCGGGCAGTGCCAATCAACTAGTTGGTTATTGAAAAAGAGCTCTTTATCCCTGTTTCCTATTTCATTTACTTTAACTGGCCTCTAACAGCATCACCTTGAAAAAATACTTTACCCCTAAAAACCTCACTGCCTTCTGTAGAATAAGGGCAACTCCTTAGGCCAGCTCTTGGAACCCTTCTGACTCTGTGATGTTCCGTGGTCTAGAGCAGATGTTGGAAAACTACAGCCTGGGGACCAAAACCGGCCCACTGACTATTTTTATAAATAAAGCTTTATTGTCACAGCCATGATCATTTGTTTACATATTATCTATGGTTGCTTTCATGTTACAATGGCTGCAATAGAGATCATATGACCCAGAAAGCCTAAAATATTCAATATCTGGCCCTGTATAGAAAAAGTTTGGAGACCCCTGTTCTAGAGGACCACAAAGAAAGTTAGAGAGGCTGAGGCTTAGGGGCACTCCCCCTGCTTCAGGATCTTCTGTCAGACACACTTCCTTTCTTCCAACATTAAGCCTTCTCTTCCACATTATTTGGGAAAGAAAGTTGACCCCTTTGCCTGTGAAAGGTGAGAAATTCTGGCAAAAGAAAAGGTTGGACTGGCTCCAAGACCTATCCATCTACTTCTGGTTTAAATTTGCCTAACCACCACATCTAGCAGCATGGAGTTGAGATGTAAAGTATCTGCTGAATACATAGGAAGGTGTTTTAGGATACTAAACTTTGGAGGCATCAGGAAAAAATAACAGGAGGAAGCCCAAGATAGTGCAGACTTTGGGATCAACCAGAGAATTTGTGCAGGGAGGGTGAAAGAGACCACTGACACTTGAAGAAACCAAGGGTCTCACCCAACATTATGGCAACTTAGCCATAGTTAGATATTGTACAGATGATAAAAATGGCAAGAAATAGTCCACTTGTTTTGGCAAAGAGGAGGGCAAGGGGGAGCTACCATCCCCACTAGGGAATGATCCTGACCATCCCCACTAGGTCACCCATCCTCATGGCTTTCCCGTCCACATATGGGAAGCCACAAGGTTCAGTGAGGTAAATCACCACATCAAGAAAAGGGGGCATATCTGCATGAGAGAATGGACAGAAGTGACCAGCCATGTAGCCCTCAAGATCCTCCCAGAGAGAGTGCAATCCCACAATGCTTTCTAGTGTTCTATGTCTCAAATCTGGGTGGGTGGGGCAGTCTTAGAAGTAAGTTTCTTGATATATGCACCCTTGACCTTGGAAGAAGGCCTTGATAACTGGTTGGCAATTGAATGGGACGTAGGTTGGGAAGGTTGGTGGTAGCTTATTCCCAATTAAAAATCTGACTGTGACGTGCACTGTGACTCTATTCAAGTAAACACCATTTTCTGGGTGCTGTTCCTTATTTGAACACCAGAGACACTGTTTCTGCCATATACCTCCTTCTTAAGGGTAGAGGCACCAGTGAAGATTCTAGCGAATTAGAAAACATAGTAGAAAGGCCCAATATCATATATGGGCTAAGAGGTCTGCTACTTCTGTAAAGCAGACATAGAGGCAAGTACTCTTTCTAGCTAAGAGAGAGAAAGAGATGGCAAAAGATGCACACTCCCAGGGATGCCTTCTGGAGGTACAGCTGTGAGGAGCAACAATCAGACTCAGGCAGTCTGTGGTTCTCTGGGGAAGAGAGAGCATGGCGCCTACTGGACTGCCCATCTCCAAAACATTCTCTTCTGCCTGTGCTCAAGGAGGTGCTGCCTAGCCAGACTGCTTGATTAACCTTGACTAACTGTCTTCAAGCTCAGCCAAAGCACATCTTATACTCTTAGAGCCACTCACCTGACATGTTGGAAATGTTAACGTTCAGTCTTTTCGAGTAACATGGCATTTTAAGAAAGAAAAAAAAGGGTAATCAACTCTTGTTTTGGCAATGGTAGTGGGGTGACATTTCTAAAACCTAAATCAAATGGCTAGAGGGGCTGGAAGTGCTTATTTCTATACTGCTGTCCACAGACAGAATGTATGTAGTAGGAGGGCAGGCCCTGTGGAAACCACGTGGGAACATGACAGCACCCCAGAAACTGAGGTGCTTTGTGCTCCCCACACCCTTCCTGAGTTCTTCACCTTCAAAGCACTTTACAGACAGACTCTAGAGTGGAAATGCTGTCTTGAGCGGAGGCGAAGACTCTAGGACTGAAAATAGTGCCCTTTCCACCAGTCAACCGGAGGAAGAGTGTGGACAGGCAGCCTACAGGGCAGAGAAGAGTGGCTGTCCAGCGAGGAGGCTGTCAAGTGAGGAGGCTGCTAAGAGCACTCATCATATGAGACCTCACAAAGATCTAAGCCTAAGGGCAGAGAAGAGATGCTCACAGGGAAGAGCATCCCTGAGTCCTATTACTGGCCCTGTCCCTGTGTCTCAAGTGAGACCGCAGGTGAGCTGTCACTTGTTTGGGTAGTCTGACATTCTCCTCAAATAAAAAGGAGAGCACAGCTTACCAAATGGACTGAGAGGCAGATTGTAATGTCAGTAAAGTACTTTGAAGTACAGCGAAGGGTGGTGTTGAGGGTGGTGGTGGTGGTGGTAGGGGATACGGAAGTGATATGCCAGGCATCCCCGAATTCCCCAAGAAAGAGGGCACTGGGCCAAGTCAGCAATCTCTGTTCTGGCCCTGCTACAAACACCCTGCTTTCTCTGAATCAGATGAACCAGAATTGCTGGGAGCAACGAGGCCTAGGCCCTGATGATTCTCCACTCTGGTGCTCAATATCCAAACTGAGCTAAGATTTGTTTCTGGCCATGCAAGAAGCCCAAGGAGATGGTATAGTCCAAGTCATATGGCCAAGAATCATGAATAACTCAGACCTTTCCAAATGATCTCTCCTTCAGGCTTCTAAGAGCTTTGCTAACTCTACTCCCCACTCATTTTCTAGAGGCCCCATGGCCCTGGCACCCAGGCTCCCATTGCCACCCATCTCCCCACAAACCCTGGACCAAGCTGGTGTTGGAGGCAAGGCTCCTCCCTTACCTCGAGAGATGGTCCCTCCAGGGGCAGGGTTGACACACATGGGTGGAAGGCGGGGTGGGGGAAGTTTGCACTGACGCTGCCTGTGCTGGGCCCGATCTGGGAAAAGAGAAAGGGCATTAAGGTGACTTGTTCTCATCCCTCACAGTTAAGGACCCCCAGAGCATCCTCATGGAGCTTTGGGCAACAATCTGGAGCCAGGCCCAGATTCTAAGAAACAATGCCAACAATCCCACGCAGGAAGAAGGCCTTCATCTTATATAGATACAATACACAACAGCCTTGGGAAAGTCTCTTGACTCTCAAGAAAGCCCAGCCCCTGTTCCCTTAGCTATCTGCTATAAATTGAACACCCCTTTTGAGTACTTCTCTATAGTCTTGAGTTGTGACCATAAGCAGGACAGCAGTTGAGAGTTGAGTGCCATGGTCCCATGGAAACTCAGGAGATCATCTGGCTTCCATGCATGGTAGTTATCCCTGTATTTGCTATGGGTTCCTTAAACAGTCACCTCAGCCATCAGATCTCAAATCATTCTTTCCCTATAAGGCCAGGCAAGAAAGGGATTTGGTTTCCCTTGAGATCCAGCAAGGCTCTCTCTTTCTCACAGTTAACAGCTTGCCATTTCAAATTTGTCTACTCATTTGAAGACTAAATGCTACTTAGTGGTGGCCAAATTATTTAAGAAGTTCCAATACTTTTATAGACATGAACTAAAATTAAGACACTTGCAGAGCCTTTTCCATAGGAAGGTGGAAATGGATGGGTAAGGGAGCCTTAAGGTCCTTTCAATCATTAAATGGTGAAAACATCAAAGAATCACTGGACTGTGGAAAAAGGCATATGAGCTCTTCACTCTCTTGGTCCCACTGGTTTCTGTGTAATGAATGGTGTAGGAGAGGATCAAGGAGAGAGGGCCTCACACAACACATACTTGAGAAACACCCAGTTCTGTTACAACGATGCCCATTTCTATAATGAAATTAGCTCATAAACAATTGATAAATAGGGGAATGAGATCAGTAAAACAGAAAAATCACATTGGGACCAAGTGTTCTAAGTCAAGGGGAGTTAAAGAAAAAAAAAAAAAGCAGGAGTAGAATTAAAACCGTCAGCAGGAAAAGTAAAGCCCTTTCTGCTATGTTTTAAATATAAATAACAGTAAGTTCCCATGGAGACTCAAGATGGTAGATAGATGGGTGTTCATTGCACAAGTTTTTCATATTTTTGAAAATTTTCATAATAAAATGTTTATAAGGGGGAGTAATAGTCCTATATTCAGGCGCTCCTCCCCCAGACTTCCAGCTGTGCACCCTCCTTGATAGCAGCCCCCCTAGCTCAGAACTCCACTTCCACTTGCACTGCTACAGCAATTCCCAGCTCTGTTCTCAGAGTGCTTTTTTAACATTTTTAAGCATCACACTGAGCTGCCTGCCTAGGAGGTCCAAAGCAACTTCCCAGGCACCACTTACTCTTTTGGTCAGACTCTGATGATAAAGGTGCAGATGCGTAGCCCCAACTCTATTTTTCCCTTAAGTGATATTTTTGAAGAAAACACACAGTGTTATAGGAGAAATGCCTGTAGGGTCTTCTGGAACAAAGTGCTGGGGATCAAGGTTTACCTTGGATCTAACTGCAAGCTACGGTTGCCTTGAAGCTAAAGTTGGAAATGACCAGCTCAACCTCTCTGTTCCCGTTTGAGGAGGGTCCTCATTCATAGGATACTGGATTTAGAAGAAAAAGAATAAATGACTTGATGATTACTTATTATCTCATTAAGCATATACAGCAATTGAGGGAAAGTTGTTAGAATCCCACAACAGCATCACTGAGCCCTCTTTTGACCTGGAGCAGGAGGAAAAATGCCTGCTACTAATCCAGGGTTTTTTAAACTCTTGTGCTGAGTGCAGAAGACTCAGTTTGCCCATTGTGGCCTGATTCTGACAGCTTTACACCTCAGAGATCAGACACTTGTGTTAAGATGCTGAGAGGGTCAATAACAAGTCATTTACCAGGCACTCAAGCATTCCAGTTATGAGGTGCTGAAAGCTCTGGCGAATTACATAATAGGAAAGATGGTAGCCATAAGATCCAGTGGGCCACTGTCCAAAATTCTGGGTGCAACTGCTAGAGCTGCTACCAAATGAACTATCAAATGGTCCATCCTATTGAGATTGTAAGCTCCTGAGTACCAAGAAGCATCTTTTAAATGCAGCATCTCCATTCTAACATGTCATACACAGCAGATGCTCAATCTTGCAGGCTCAAAGCACTTTGCATGCTGAGGCCCAGCTATCATTCTCCAGCAGAACATCAGCTACAGGATTGCAAGCCAAATGGATAAATCTACTCATATTTACCATGGTCTGCCACGCCAAAGGCCAAGGGCTGAGCACAGACCACAAGCCAGGTGATTTTCCAACATCATCTCTAAACTTCACTATACTCCTCAGGATAGGGGCTTAAAAACAGGATTAGGTAAATTAACACCTTGCAAGTATGAGTAGGGGCCAGTGGCAAATCCCAGTCAGTGACTCAAGAGCCCAGATTTACACTATGTAACATTTCCTTTCAAGATTCATGACACCCTAGGAGGCTCATAATCTTGTCATTAGGAAAAAACAAACATGTAAAAAGAAGACTCTGTAAGAGGAAAAGAATAGAACCTACAACAATAAGATGCCCCAAAGCCACAAACGACCAATTGCCAAGGTCATGATGCAAAACACAAGTGTTACCAGCTTTCAAAAGTTAAGAGAGGGCATTTGGCTTTATACTCAGAAAACCACCAAAAGATGGGTGTGCTTGAAGGAAAATATTCAAGGTGGTGACTCTCTGATTGATGGCTTTCCCTGAAACATTCAAGCATAAAATGGTTATTATTAAGAATACTCCTACTGGTACAGAAAGGAAGGAACCAAATCAGACTGTTTGGTCCTAAAGCTATGTAATAATAACATGGGCGTGTGTTTAACCAGATGTTAGGCCCTGTTCTAAGCTCTTTATATGAAATAACTTATTGATCCTTGGAAGTATCCTATGCATTGGCCCACCTAAATCATGAGGCAATGGAGGCATAGAGAGGCTTAGTTACCTGCCCAAGTCTCCCCAACCAGTGAAGAGCAGAGCTGCCATGTGTACCAGGCATCTGGGTCTGGAGCCTCTATTCAGTGAGCCTCTCTTGCCTCCCACTAAACTGATAAAATCCTATTGACCCTAAATCCCCAGCCTAGAAAGTAAGATCCCAAATGCTATAAGGGAATTTTTCATATTTTTGAGAATTTTCATAATAAAATGTGATAGGGGGAGTGGTAGTCCTGCATTCTCTTTCATCCCTACCATCTCCCTATCATACCAGAGAGATAAATAACATAGGAAAAAGGAGGCTTGTGATTGTACTGGTCTCTCCATCTTTTTATAAAGTCAGAAATATTAATGCAGAGATACTCCTTCCCCATGGAAAACTTATTTTCATCTTTTACAAGTGGGGGAACAATAAATCCCACAATTAGTAGGTAAACACACATAAATTTTGTGATACTTAATTTTCAAATCAAAATGTGCTACCCACACTAATCTCCAAGCTCAATTTTTCCCTTCTCAGACATAGTTAACCAACAAAAGCAATACAATAGAGAATGATTATTTATGTAATATGAAAACAGATAAAGTGGCTAAAGAAATCAGGGAGGCAAGAAGTAACTGCTCTGGGCCCTGGTACATCCAACCTTCCTTCTGGCACCATTCAGTGGGTTACACAGAGCACCACTTGGCCAGGGTTCCCATGCCTCCAGGAACATAACTTGAAGAGGAGAGACAACCAGCAGTTGTGGAAGTTGTGGAAGGCCCTGTTACAGTTCTCATTTATTTGTAAAATATGCTCAGACAGGAGCCTCAGGGCCAGCTTCCACACAGACTCCTGGCCTTTCACTCTTTCATCACTGAAGGAGAAAGGCCATGCTCCCCTCTAAGACATACAAAGCCCTCCAGGATCTAGCCCCTGAAACCCTGAAGCCCTAACCAGCTCTTGAGCCCTGCTCTATACCCCTGCCATAGTGTATGCTACTTCCCACCTCCTGTGCTAGAGAGCACTGATCTCTTGTTTCTAAGGTCACTTTGCCATAGTTGCTACAACCAACAGCATAACAATTACTCTATCTATCTATGTTCACCAGCATTTACTGAGGCCTAACATGTACAACACGCTGTGCTAGGTGCTATGGATGATCAGAAATGAACACAACAGGATTTGGCTGCAGAGAGCTTCCAATCTAGTAAAAAGTGACTAATTTGGAATAGATTAAGCACAAGAAATTACAGAGATGGTGCTGTGGACACTTAGAGAGAGGAGTGATCACATTTGGCTGATAGAATCATGGAAGGTTCATGAAGGAGACCATGTAAAACATTGGCCTAGAAGAATAAGTAGGATTTCAGCAAGCAGCAAGTATGTGAGAGAGGGCATCAGGAAAGAGTGGAGGGCAAATGTGTGCAAAAGCCTGGGCAAGGGGAAGCACGGGGTTATAAGCGCCATGCTGACAACGAGGGCTAGGGGAAAAAAATAAGGACTAGGAAAGGATTTTGGAAAGTTACTCAAAGATGGAGTTCAAGGACTATACACTACTAGGTAGAAGGATTTTTTTCAGAACTTCAGAGCTGCCTATTACTGGGAGGAGAGGCAAGAGATCACAAGCAGTTACATTCTTACCTTTTCTGAATGAGTCCAGGCTGAACATTTCTGGCCAGGAGGGAAAGCTGGAATCCTGAGAAGGAAGGCCAAAAGGCAATGGTGAATATTCCTGGTCCAGGAACCCACAGAAAAGTGTTCAAAAACATAGAAGCACTGTCCAGAAGAAAAATGAACCTCTTCACTAATCAACCCTAACTGCTGTTCCCCATTGTTAAGGATGGGAATGCCAGCTCTACTCTCAGTAATTGTAAGTCTTTGTTTCTTTCTAATTAGGAGCTTACTTTTTACTCTGTCCTAAAACTCTCAGAACCCTGTTAAATAGAAGGGGATGCATTTCAACAGGAGACATATGATTTCTGCCCCATCTCATCACTTGCAGATTTCCCTGGGACTTCCAGGAAGAAAAGAAATTCTACATGGATCCTTCTCTCACACGGTATTGGGAAATGGGACTGATGACTGCTTTACAGACAAACTGGCCTACTGGCTTTTCAAAAAACCTAGTCAAGCTCCTAGGAATGGGATGTGACTTACAGTATCAAAGAGTAACTGTACAGTTATTCAGAATAAAAAACTTTTCAAAGTAGCATGTCAGAAATAGATAACATCAAATTAAAGCTTAATTGGTGGCCAAAAATTCTGGTGCATTTGCTCATTAATACATCTACTCGAGGAATATGCCTACAGAGTAGAAAACATAAAACAACAAACAAACAAAAACTAGAAAGTAACATCTCTACCTTAACGATTTCATTTTAAAAAGCACTCAACTCAAACTTAACAGTGTTTGATAATGGAATGCTCCTGGGTTAGCTGCCTTAACTTTACGTAGCCTTAGTCTAAACATATCTACACAGTGTTTTAGGAAATCAGGATAATGTCCAACATTACTAGGAGTCTACTGGGGCCTACACTCCTGCTCCTGACTGCTGTTCCTTCTCATTTTCAAATCATGGGGAGGTGGGGGTGGAGGGCTGACCTGGGGCCGAATCTTTCAGGTCCATAGCAGGTCTGCCCTGATGGCCTCCTCTCCCCCAGGGATGCCGGAAATTTCAGCCGATAGGCTATGGTAGCTCAGAGAGAAAACTTTAATACAATAGCAACAGTGATACAATTTACTTCAGAAAGTTACATTCTATAGACTCCCTCTATCCAAATTCAAAGGAAAAGGGTATAATTTGAGATTCTACTTTTAAGAAAAATTGGAATATTATAAAATCTAAAACATCTCAACCAATTATTATTTATTATTTAAGAAACAATATTTTCTTGCTACGAAATTGTAAGTTAATATGCTTGTAAATAAACTCTTAGTTTGCTATTAAAAAGTCCTTGATCCTTGCCAGGCCAACTAAAACTCTTATACCACTATCTTTTTCTGTATTGGTCTAAAAAACTATCATATGAAATTCAAGACAGGATCTCTTAGAGACAGTTTACAAAGCTCCAGGATGTTTCATAAAGATTCAAAAGAAAGTTGCCTTCCTTTTAATACAATATTATGTTAAAAATCTTCGTGGTTCACATTTTCTCTTAAATAACTTAGAGATAAGTAAAATTCTGTTATGTCAAGATTTATTGCATAATGCAACATCACTTAACTCTAGGAAGAGTCACTGTGGGACAGAAAGATTCCTCGATGGCCAATGTAAAAGGATGCCCCTCTTCCAAAGTCGGTCATAAATGGACTTGATACATGCCCCTTCCTTTGCAGTGTGGCCGATCACTAGACCTACCAATGCTGTGAATGCATGGCTAAATCAACTTACCTTACAAGAGCAGTGACAATCTCAGATTTTGTAGACTTTTAAACTGGAGCTGAAGTCTCTCCTTGCTATTCCTCATCACGAGGCTGGGCCTCCTCCTGGGAAGTACAATCCAGGTCATTCAAATGGTGGCCCCCCTCAGGGAAAGAAAGTTGCTCCAATCATTGAACTTCATTTACTAACTCTAACAACAAGGACAATATTCATTAGTGGCATGAAATGCACACACTGGACTCACTGTCCTCACTTCAGGACCTGCCACGACCCATCAAATTGTGAGCTGTCCTAATACCTGGACTATACCAAGAAAGAGATGTCACAGTAAAAAGGGCTTGTCAGCCTGAAAAGCATTCTCTCCAAGCCCAGAGCAAAAGCTGCTTCAGTTTTGAATGCTAATTCCATGTTTATAAGACAAACTCAAGTAGTGTAGATAATGAAGCCCTAAATGTTAAATAGCATTTTTACAGTTTGCAAAGTAGTTCCATAGACTATTTCATTTATTCCATGCAGCTACCCAGTGAGGCAGGAGTTCTTTCCAAAAGAAGGAAACTGAGGCACAGAAAGTAATACAACTTGCCTAAAATTCCACAGCTGGCACAGGCCAGAATGGAAATCTGCATTTAGAGAGTAGCTTTCCATGCTTTCCAAAGCTTTCCAAGCTTATACTGTACAGTTTTTCTTATTTCTAGGATATCAGGCTATTGCCTAAATGTTCCATGGTTCAATCCTTGAAAGAATATTTTACAATGGCATCTTCAAAAGGTAGAAAGGGGTGAGAAGGGTCCATCTGATAAAGCTTTGGCCCACAGCCATACAAACTGAAACACTGGAGAGTAAATATCCTTGGGGGTAAAAGGACAACTTGCATAGGCAGCAACGGATGTAGTTTCTGCACATTAAACATCTACACAAATAAAAAGCACTACTATAAATCTTAGCTAAGATACCTTGAAAAGAGTCATCCCTCCTGAAAACTCCGAAACACTTTGAGATTCAAGAGTGAATTACATTAAAAGATGTAGTCAAGACTACAATGACAGTGAGGTCACTGCTGTCCAAGAATCTGCAAGGGAAACTAGCACACAACAGTCTCATCTCCTTCTGGCCACTAAGCTGGTTGAGAGCCTGCAACAGTGTATGGCAAAAGCCCCTATGGACTGGGGTTATAAAGTGGGCCAACCTCTATCTTGCAAAATCACAATTAGGTGACCAATGTTGCTGCACGAGGACTAGATAGTCAGCATGCTCACGCTATACTCCTGGCTTAGGGGTTCTGAAGACCTTTGGGACTCCAGTTCACTGCAAACAAAGGACCCAACATGCATTAGGTCTTTCCCTGCGAAATGGGGCAAGCCACCACGAGCAAACAAAGAAGACCTTATCCATTTGCCTCCCCCAGTAACACGGACGGTGCAAAAGGGGACAAGCCAGGGAGGCCACAATGCACCAGGCCTCCCTCTGGAGAAACGGTCCAGGAGGCACGGAGGGCAGACAAAGGTCCCGGGGCACTTCGGGGGCTTCCACCAGGCCCTGCCTAGAGCAAACGGAGCATCCCCTGAGGCGAGGGCGTCGTTGCGCCAATGAAGCTGCCTCTCCCGCGGTCCCCGCGGAGTCCCAGACTGCGAGGCCCGCCCCGACGGACCGGTCTGGCCCCCGCCCCCGCCCGGCTCCATGGCAACGGCAGGCCGAGGCCTGGCTGCCCACAACTCGGCCAGGCCGGCTTCCCGGGCAGGCCTAGGATGCCCGGCCTGCTCTTTGGGTCCGCCCGCTTCTCCACCCCACACTCCACCAGGCCAGCAGTCGGACCCGGGACCCTCCTCGCGCCGACCACCCCAGGCCGCAGTAGGGGCCTCAAAGGGCCACAAAAAGGAAGAATAAAAAGCCCAATTCACCTGTTGTTACAGATGTGAAACAAGCCTCGGTGCACCGCGCATGAGCCGCGGCCCCCCCCCCCACCGCGGCCGGACTACAACTCCCACCAGCGGCGGCGGGACCCCTTCCGGGTCCCGGGGCGGAAGTCCCGCCAGCCGCGCCGGCGCTCCCCTCAGATTGCCACCCGCCCTTCTCCCGCCCAGGGCCCCACGTCTCAACAGGTCTCGAGGGGGTCCCCATCCAGGGTTCGCAGAGGGAACTCAGGGCTCACGGCGGCGGGCAGCCAACCCTAGGCGAGAGCCCACCTCCATGTCCAGCGGGGCGTGGCCTCGACGGGTGGGGGCGGGACTTCCGGCGAACTCACAGAGCAAAGGGGCGTTCAGGCGGCTCTAGGTTCGCTAAAGAAGCACCTCTGCAGCTGGAGGGGGCAGGCCCGGTAGGGCTTCACACCTCAGCTCTTCTTCCAACGTTTTAGCTTTCGACGGTGTGAGAGCGGGGAGGGCCCTTGGGTCCCCGAGCCAGTGAGTAAACAGGTGGGATCAAGGCTGAGTCGGGAAAGAAATCCAGCTCGGCCTGCGGTATTCCACTCGCTTTGCCCGCTACTGTACGTTGCCAGTTGTCATCTCCATTTCCCCTTCTCTTTTCTTAGTGAGGTGAGAATTCTTGCCTCAAAAGGTTATTGGGAGGGTAAAATCAGTGTGATGACGCACTGTAAACTGTATAACGCAAGCAAAATGACAGGTGACACTTGCTGGTCATCACCTCCAAGAAGAGAGAAAGGGCATTGCCCCGGTTTTATGCTTCAGTCCACTAGATGAGGCTTGTGTATGTCCAATGGAATTCCAGTGGAATCCAGTTTCAGAAGAGTAGTTCTGAGGCTGGGGCAGGATTTCAGAGCTGGGAAGACCTAGAATATGCTTTTAAGATGTGACATTTTTGCTAAGGGAGATATAAATTATTAGTGCTATAGCCCATCAATTTTGCGTGTAAACAATTAAATTCACCAAGTATGTATGATTTTTTTTTCCTCTACATATTGGACAGGAGGCTAAGAAGGAGGGAACATAAAAATTCTTTCAAATAAGTATTACTGTTTCTCAGCAGGGCATGTGCAATGTTGTTTGGGGAATATGGAGATCCATGCATAGATATTTGAATTGCTAGGTACATGTAGAGGATACAAAGACCTTGTCCTTAAGGACTTAGAACCAAGTAGGGAAGATGTCAACAAAGTGTGAAGCAAATAGGAAGTAATAAATGCTGGAGAGGAGGTGTGAAGTTGCTACAGGAGTTTAATGGAGTGGTTACTCTTGAATGGCAATATCAGAGTGAAAGAACTATCTGAGCAAAGACATCCAAGTGGAACAAGGGGCAATTACCCAGTATCTGGATGAGGCCAGAGGGTTAGAGGAGATAAGAGCAGAAAAGTAGTTGGATTTTGACTTTGTTTGTAGTTACTTTGGAGAGCAAAATAAGTACTTATTTTAGGAAGGTTATTCTGGAAGTGTGAGAGTAGAATTGGTTGGAAAAATAAAATCTGAAATACTGATTAGATGAGAGTTAATGTGGGACTCAGCCACATTGAGCAGTGAAAAAGGCAAGAAGGAAAGGAATGAGGAGATAGTTGTGGATCAGCAGGCTGTCCCTGGCCACAAAGTGCTTGGAAAGAGGGCTTGAATATCTATATGAAGGTGACTGGAAGGATAATTCACTGTTAACATAATTAAGACAGGAGTTGGAGAAGATTGAAGCTTCATTCAAATTATGATTGAAACGCTATTGCAAAAGCTAAGTGATAAAGATATGGGCCCTGCACTAAAGATAGTTATAATCTAGTAGAGAGAATGAAAAAGCATGCAAATAAATCTTAAATCGAGGCATAGAGAAAGTACTGTGAAAGAGGTACAAATGGAATACTAAATAATTTTCCTTGTAATACATTTTAGGTTTTTAGTTTTCTCTCTGAAGACCTTTTCCTTGTTCTTGAGTACTGAACTAATCTTAATGAATGTTTCAGGTGAGGAATATAAAATGACCCATTTTATATTAAAGTGAAAGTCTTTGCCAATTAGTGTCTGTCTTTTTCCTTCCTTACCATATATTTCACTTCCTCATCTTTCCTGGTCACTTTCTTATGACTGCCTGTCTTCCTGTGCCAGTCCCTCGATTTTATTCTTTGCTAACATCTCTGTCCAGAAAGAAATTCATGTCTTCAGACAGTTTCCTACACATTCTGCAAGGCCCTCCTTTGAGCTCCTACAATAGTTTATTCTCTGTGTGGTAGCATGTAAAATACGTCTCCCACTCCTTGAACATGAGCTTCTTGGAGTTATACTTGTGTCCTCAATACCATGTAAGCACTCTAGGAGTTCCTTGGATAATGGCTTCCCTCCTTTTTTTTTTTTTAATTTTTTATTAATTAAAAAAAATTACAAGAAACACAAACATTCTCAACACATACACTCAGCAATTCACAATATCATCACATAGTTGCATATTCATCATCATGATCATTTCCCAGAACATTAGCATCGATTCAGAGAAAGAAATAAAAAGACAACAGAAAAATATAACAAACAGAAAAAAAAAAATTTTACAGGCCATACATACCCCTTACTAATCCCTTTCATTGATCACTAGCATTTCAAACGAAATCTATTTTAACATTTGTTCCCCCTATTCTTTATTTTTATTCCATATGTTCCTCTCATCTCAGACACAAGGTTTTCACAATCACACAGTCACATTGTGAAATCTATATCATTATACAATCATCATCAAGAAACATGGCTAATGGAACACAGCTCTACATTTTCAGGCAGTTCCCTCCAGCCTCTCCATTACATCTTGGATAACAAGGTGATATCTACTTAATGCATAAGAATAACCTCCAGGATAACCTCTGGACTCTGTTTGGAATCTCTCAGCCATTGACACTTTGTCTCATTTCCCTCTTCCCCCTTTTGGTCGAGAAGGTTTTCTCAATCCCTTGATGCTAAGTCTCAGCTCATTCTAGGGTTTTTCTCAATCCCTTGATGCTGAGTCTCCGCTCATTCCAAGATCTCTGTCCCACATTGCCAGGAAGGTCCACACCCCTGGGAGTCA
>PVIY010035213.1:0-13085 GCA_004026745.1 Myrmecophaga tridactyla
TAAGATCTAGGAAACCACCTCCTATTATAAGATTTATAAGATATTTCCCTACATTTTCTTCTAAAAGTTTTGTGGTCTTAGATCTACTATTTAGGTCTTGATCCATTTTGAGTTCATTTTTGTATAGAGTGTGAGATATGGATCCTCTTTCATTCTTTTGCATGTGGATATCCAGTTCTCTAGGCACCATTTATGGAACAGACTGTTCTGTCCCAGGTGAGTTGGCTTGACTGCCTTTTCAAAGATCAATTGTCCATAGATGAGAGGGTCTACATCTGAACAATGTAGTCTATTTCATTGGTCAGTATATCTATCTTTATGCCAGTACCATGCTCTTTTGACCACTGTAGCTCCGTAATACACCTTAAAGTCAGGTAGTGTGAGACCTCTGACTTCATTTTTCTTTCTCAGGATATTTTTAGCTGTTTAGGGCAAGCTGCCCTTCCAGATAAATTTGGTTATTGGTTTTTCTATTTGAGAGAAGAGTTTTTAAATCATCATTTTCTCAGAGTATGTCTCGGTTCTTGCCAAGCTATGCTGAAATGCAAAAAAGTTCTTCACAAATCTTCACCACATGCTGTAACATGTCAATGTAAATATCCCTCACCCATTTTCATACATTTAACCTACAATTCTATTTTGTTTTATATTACTGTCACATTTTAATCTTTGTTAATATTTATCTGGTATGTCTTTACCAGTTAATCTTTAATATTCTGTATCATTTGATTTTAGGTGTATGCTATATTTAGACTTGTTTTGTTTTATTTCTGCTATACTTTCTTATGTGTATGTTTATAAGATTGACCACCCTTTATTGTTATTCTTTTCTTCCTTCTAGTGCAGCATTTTGGAACCATGACTATATAACAGAACCACACAGAGACCTTTCAAAAGACAGTAATGCCTACACTTTGCCTTAGAATCTCAGGGGAGGGAATCTTAATTATTTAATTAAAGATTTTAATATGCAGTCAGGCTCAAGAACTGCCATTTTAGGTTTAGGAATTTATACATACTATCTCTATTCTTGTAGCTTTTCCCCTTAAATTCCCAATAATCTTTTTTAAGTTTATAGGTTTCTATAAAACTATAGGCTTAAATAGTTCTAATAGTGAAGCTAAAATCTCTGAAGCAGAACTACTAAGAGTGAAATAGAATCAGAAACTTTTTACAGAGCTTAGACCTTATGCAATTGTGGCTGCAGGTGGAGAAATCAATTGCCCTGCATCTAGTGTTGGACCTGAAATCACTATGAATAAGACAGCCCGAATAGTGGGTGGGAAGGATAGCAGGGCAAGAGCAAGGATAAACTGGAGCGTTCCCGTATTTCCATCTCAGATGACTAGGACTGTTAGCCATGGAACTGCATGTGACTCAGAGGAGTTGAAGGAGGCATCCGGCAGGAGCTGGAGGAGCTGCAGGTCTGGGTGGCACCCTCCACCAAGATGAGCCAGGAGGTCAGTGACAACATGCATGAATGTTCACAGTGTCTGACTCCCCACACCAATCTTCCAGAGGGTAAAAAATATAGCTCCCACTTTTCTTCTGCCTTCCAAATCTCTAGCAAATTTCTCTCTGGGCCAACTCCAAATGGGGACTATATAGGCAAGGGAATTCTGTGAATCATAGTTCTTGTTCAGTTAAGTTGACAGAATACAAAGGCTCCACAACAGTATTAACTTTGCTGTCCTACACCCCCATAGAGAAAATACCTTAGGGACACATTCACTTCCCTTGCTCCTTCTCTTCCACACTAGACTACAGACCACTGCCAATGCTTTATTGCATTCACCTGGTTTGGATTAGGATTAAAACATGGCTTTTCTGGGGTACATAAATCCTTTCAAACCAACACAAAAGATATCTTGATATATCATTTAGAAATGTGACTGTGTTTCTTTTTAAATTTTTTTGTTTTAGAAGAGATGCAATTCACATAGTTCAAAAAACAAAATTATATTAAAAGATATATGTTGAGGGATGGGCCATGGTGGCTTAGCAGGCAGAGCTCCTGACTGCCGTGCCGGAGACCTGGGTTTGATTCCTGGTGCCTGCCCAGGCAAGAATAATAAAAAAGGTATACATTGAGAAATCTTGCACACACTGTTTTTCTTACCACATTCTCTACCAGTTCCCAATAAGTAATCACCTTATTAGTTTAAGTATCCTAGCACTGTTTCTTTATAATTTCATTTCCCTCTTTTCTTTTTCACACTTTGCTGTTTGCACTTAACAATATAATCTGGAGATCTGGAAATGTGGTTATTTGAATGCACTTTTTGTGGATCTGGTAAAGAGCCTTCTAAGGTAAATTTACCAAGTTATCATTTTTATGTACCTTATTACCTTGCTTTACTTCAACCTCAGTGTACATTATACTTGCTTTCTTAAAACAAATAATACTTTTAAAGATAAATTTAAATTCATTATTTTAGTCACTGAAAATATTAAAACAGGTGCATTACTATCTTTTGTAAAGGGAGTCCTGGAATATCTTTGAGAAACCTTGAAGAGTTGTAAAATTTGTAGAATATGCTGGAATTCTGGAATGGAGAGGGAGGGATAGGGAGAAGGGTTTCATAAGTAATAATCTCCTGCTTCTCTTCCCCAAATGCATCTAGTTTTCTTTGCTTAAGAAACAAGAAGATTCCCTAGTTCCTGGTAATGAAGGTAAAAATGCATGTATCCTATTTATTCCAATTATCTATTGTTGTTCAACAAACGAAAATAGCTCAAAGAACAATCTGGCCATGGATCCAGAGGGGTGGTTCTTTGCTGTTTCACTTGGCATTACCCGGGTGGTTCGCCTGGGAGCTGGAAGACTCATCTTCAAGATGATCTATTCATATGGCTGTTTAGTTGGTGCTGGCTACTGGCTGGGCACTCAAGCAGGCTGTGGGCTGGATATCTTGCTTTCTCTCCATGTTGGTTTACTTAGGTTTTCTCACAGCATGGTAGCTGGGTTCCAAGAGAAAGCATCACAGGAGAACAAGGGGGAATTACATGGCATTTTATGATCTAGCCTGAGAAATCACATTGCTTCATTTCTGCTGTATCTATTGGTCAAGGCCTATTTGTTCCCTGGAACCTAATTATTGCATGACTAGTTTCCCCTACTCCCACCCCAACACTATTCTTTTTCATAATTTTTCTGGCTAATTCTTGCTTATTTTTCTATAGAACTTTATAATCAGCTTGTCTAGTTTTAAACCAAAGTCTATTGGTATTTCTATTAGAATGATAATTAGTGATTTTTAAATTTCTTTTATTACTGAGATTCTATCAGCCAAATCTTTGTATCACCCAATTGTATTTCTTCATGAGTTTTCTGCTTATATCCTTTGTCCACTTCCCATTAGGGATTTAAGTTCTTCTTGATCTATGAAAGCTCTTTGTATTTAACAATACCAGAGCTTTGTTTGAAATTTCTTGTAAATATTTTCCCCAATTAATTTTCCTTATGATGTTTGATGTTTTGTGAAGTCTTGACGTAAATAATAAGCATCTGTGTGTATGGTAGGGGGAGTGAAATCTCACCATCTTTTCTTGTCTGATTTCTTCTGCTATTTTGAGATTTAGACATCCTTTCCCTACCCAAAGATAAATAAAAGATTCAATATTTCTTCAGGATTTTTTATGACTTTGTTGTTATATTTAACAGTTTAATTTTAAAAATTAGTATATTGTATGAGGTTCTGATTGAATTAGCTTTTTTCTAGTCAGTTTTTTCCAACACAATATATTAAACAAGTGCCTTTATTGTTTATTCATTTTTTCAGAACTCACAATATGATTAGGAAAACACTATTTTTCAAGTTTGATGAAAAATCCAATTATGATTTTTGACAGTGATTGTGTTAAGTCTGTAAACTAATACAAAAAGAACTGGTGCTATAGCCTGAATGTAATATATAAGTACATGAAGTCACATATTTAAGGCCCTCAGGTTTATATTTGGAAAAAAAAAAAGGGGGACCTTCCCTAAAATTTGATTGTAAGTTTTAAATTGAAATGTATAATTCCTATTTTTAATAGAAAATAATTCTATTTTTATCAATCACTTGATTGTCGATCACCAAAGCTCTCATATTTTTTTCCTAAAGAATACATAGGAATACATAGTCCTTGAGCATCTAATAAAACTAACCTGGAAAACTGAGTCTACTTAAAAAAAACAGGTTAGTGGGAGAAGCGCAGAAGAGGAAGTTTACTGACTGTATGTAAAGCTCTACTCTTCCTGAGGCTTGTTTTTTAGGAAACATAATACAGACGAAGAAGTTATGGCAGAGGACAGCAGTTTTTTAATTGTAAAAAGTACTGTTCTCTGCCCTACCTCTTTAGGTCAGTGTAGAATTAGAAGATAAGAAATGGAAGATGCCTTCCAGTATAGAGTGTTTAGGATTGGCAATCAAAGTGGTCTCTAAAATAAAGTACATTTTTCTTATTGCTTTTATAGGAAGCAAAGTAGATATAATAAATTCTAAGAATGAAATGGTACTGAGGAGTTTGCAGGCTTTGCATTTAAAACAATTTTTAAATTTAGCAGTACCATTTTGATAATTTTGTAAAATAAAAACGAGACTTATGCAGTTAGATGAAACAGAATAAAGCCATTAAAAATTGTGTTTGTGTCATGTGATGAATAGAATTCAAAGATAAATAGTAACTATAAATCAGACCTTATAAAGAGGGTCTGATTCCCCAAACCTGCTTCTCTGATATATTCATTTACTTTTAGTTTATTCTTTGTTAACGACATTTTTTAATGGCAGTATTGTATGTTTAATGTCAGACCAGGAAGATAAGAGCCACACAGTTTACCTGCTCAGTCTTAATATGTTAACATGGAAAGATTTGGCAATAGCTTGGCTTTCATTGTATTAAAAATAGGTCCTATTCTGTTAATGACAATTTTTAAAAAGTGGAAGGCCCATTTGATTTAAGCTAGTGTTATGTAATTTTTGAAAGTGTTATTCTTCCATAGGAAATTTTTTGTGGTGGTTGTTAAAAGATTTCTTTCCTTTCAAAATTAAATGCTGAACATTACTATGCTTACTTAGGATTTAATGTAAGTTTTTGAAGATGGCACTTAATCTACCATGTGCCAATAAAATTACTGCTGTAATTTTGAACAATTTTGTGAGGGCCATTTAATTATTTAAGAAGCAGCATTCATTCAAAGATTTATTTATTAGGATGATAAACCCCAAAGCTGTGCTTCTGTTCTTACGGCTTTGCATATACCCTTTTCTCAGTTTCAATCCTCTCGCCATCTCGCCCTTTGATTTCTTAGTTTCAGTTCTCTCTCCTTCTCTCCCTTTGATTTCTTTAGTTTTATCTTTCAGCTACAATGTACTCTTTACTTTTAACAAGTTTCTTCTTCCTTTCCTACGTTTCTTTCATTCTTGAATGCATCAAGAAAGAAACCTCATTCCCTACTTCTTCAACTTGGAATTCTCTTCTTTCTTTCTGGTTTTTTTTTTGGCTGTATCCACTTTTATTGGGCATGGATATTATAAATTTTCAGTGGGGTATCATGGAGATAATAAAACATTCGGAGTCAGCCTAACCTGAACCTACAGTTCTTAGGGGCCCAGGGTTCTGGATAATAATAATCATAAGATGAAAAACTACATTTCCTCAGGCATCTTCTTTCAGGCTGACATTTTCCAGAGCACTTTATAGATCTCATCTCATTTAGTTCTCACAACAATACCTTGCTGCAAGCATAATTATTCCCTTTTTTTTTTTTTTTTTTTACAGGTGAATGAACTAAGGCTTTCAGAGTCTAAGTAACTTGCTCAGACTTCCACAGCGGTGAATAGCGATGCTGGGGTCTAAAGCATTATGCTTTTTTTTTAACCACTAGAGAAGTTGTGGGTTTACATCATGTGTAAAAAATGAGGATTCCCCATACCATCCTATTATTAACACCTTGCATTGGTGGGAGTATTTGTTATAATCGATGAAAGCACATTTTTAGAATTGTACTGTTAATTAAGGTCAACAGTTTAACTTAGGGTTCACTGTTTGTGTAGTGTAGTTCCATGGGTTTTTAAAAATTTTTATTCATTTGCCGTATATGCAATCCAACTTTTCCTCTTTTAATCATATTCTGATATAATTTCAGTGCTGTTAATTATGTTCCCAGTGTTGTGCCACCCTCACCACCATCCATTACCAAAACATTTCCATCACACAAATAGGAATCCTGCACATTTTAAGCCTTAACTTCACGTTCCTTATCCCTACCCTGTCCTCCTCATAATCTAGATTCTAGATTCTGACACTATGAATTAGCTTTTCCTAATTATTTCATATCACCAAGATCATACAATATTTGTCCTACTGTGTGTGGTTAATTTCACTCACCATGATATCTTCAAAATTCATGTTGTCGGATGTATTAGTACTTCATTACTTTTTAGGGCTGAATAATATTCCATTGAATGTATATACACATTTAAAATTTTTATTTTATCCATTCATTAGTTGATGGACATTTGAGTTGCTTTTATCTTTTGGAAATTGTGAATAATGCCACTATGAACATCGGTGTGAAAATATGTATTCTGGTTCCTACTTTCAAATCTTTGGGGTATATACCTAGAAGAGAGATTGCTGGGTCATATGGTATTTCTATTTTTTAATTTCCCAGGAACTGTCAAACTGTCTTCCACAATGGCTGCACCATTACCACCAACAGTGAATGAGTGTTCCTATTTCTCCACAAAGTCTCTAACACTTGTAGTTTTCCAATGCATTAATAGTAGTCATTTCAGTAGGCATGCCGTGGTATCTCATTGTGCTTTTGATGTGCATTTTCCTAATGACTAAGTATGTTGAGAATCATATCATGTGGTTTTGGCCATTTGTATTTTATGCATTTGATAAATTTTTTTGTCTTTCTGTTGTTGTGTTGAGGATTTCTTTATATATTCTGTATGTCAAATCCTTGTCAGATATGTGGTTTCCAAATATTTTTTCCCATTGTGTAGGCTATAGTTTTACTTTAATGATAAAGTCCTTTGAGGCACAGAATTTTTAATTTTTTGAAGTCTCACTTTATATATTTTTTCTTTTGCTACTTGTACCTTGGGTATAAAATCTAAGACATCATTGTCTAACACAAGATCCTGAAGATGCTTTCCCATAATTTCTTCTAGAAGTTACACAGTTCTGACTCTTACATTTAGATGTTTGATCCATTTTGAATTGGTTTTTGTATATGGTGGGAGGTATGCATCCAACTTGGAGATCCAGTTTTTTCCAGCACCATTTGCTGAAGAGATTGTTCTTTTCTGATTGAATAGGATTGACACACTTGTCACAAATCAGTTAGGAGACTGCCTTGGGTAGACACTGCCAGTAGAATACTAGAACTGTTGTACTGCCAATGTTTCAGAGTGGTTTCTGGTAAGGTGAGGATAGATGTTGTTGGATTTTCCTTTAATGGAGGAGTAGTGAGAAAGTAAAGAAGAGGCTGGGTTGCCATGTCTAATTTTCACCCCAAGTTATATAAGGGAGAAGCCAGAGAGGCATTAGAGAAGCCAGGGGCAAGAGTCCATGAGAAGTATAGTAGCAGTATATCTTTACCTGGGAGGAAATATGAGTAAAAAGCAGCATTATGCCCTGTCTCACCTTCCAGCCTGGCTATTGCCTTGCTTTGCGTTTGCCTTTTTTATTTTTATTGTGCTAGCTAGCAGAGAACTCATGCAGTGTTGTCAAATACCATTATCATATGGACTTTTTATTCTAAAAGGTCTTTTAGAATACCTGCAGCCTCTTTTCTTCATAGAATTTAGGCATGAGTTCAGTAGGGACTAAGACAAGAAACATAACTAACTACATGATGGTTGTTATGCTGTCAGTATTATCCTTTTTCTCTTTCTGATTTAGTTGGCTGTTGTGCTGCATTGTGCTTTGTTTGTGCCTTCTGCTTCCTTTAGCTGAGTTCTCTCTCAAGACATCCTTCAGTCTTCAAAGAAATGGATTTCTGATGAGCTTGCTTCACCAGTTTTTAAAATATGTGTCCACATGTACAAATCTTGTGACTTAAGCTGGGTATCGGCCTAAGTGCTAACTGGGCATAAAAATTTGCAAAAAATTATAATTCTCAAGGGCAGTGGGTGGGCCTGTGGCTGAATTTGTTGGACAATTGGCAATCTCCTTCATCCCATAGCTTCACCTATTGTATGCAGATGATTTCTAAGTTCGTTTCTCTATCCTTGTCTCATCCCAGCTGCCTGCTGGATATCTCCACATAGATGTCCCCCTGGAAGTGCAAAAAACTGAACCAATCAATTCTTGCCTGCCCACCCTCCAATTTTTCTCTCCATATTTCTTTCTGATTTAACGGCATAACCATCTTAGTTTCTTGGGGCCAAGGTAATCTATCTATATGGAATATTTCTATCCACAGTATGTTGCCAAAGGGCTCTTCTTTCAGTATCAAATCCAACTTTCATCTTTCTATATCTCCTCAGTCAAAATGAATCTCACTTCCCTATATTCCTACAGCACTCTGTAATTCTTTAGAGCATTGACACAATCTCCCTTGTATTAAATTTTGTGCCTTCTGATTCATGTACAGAAAAAAAATGAGCATCTATTATATAAGGTATTAGATGGTCTATATGTTTTCATTTAATTATCAAACAACTCATTTTTACAGATGGAAAAATTAAAGCTGCTTCCTTATCTGCAAAAGAAGCAACCTCATACCCCAAATGAACCATCTTACTCTTTGATATTAAAAGCATCTTAATATCTTATATTCCTATAATGCCTGGTTTAATAAATATCAGCTTCATAAATGTATTTTTACTTTGGATTCTAGTAGTATTTGATACATACTAAGTACTCAATAAATGTTTGTTGAATTGAATTTAGATAAAATGCTATTTTAATTTCAGAGACTTTTGAGTGTTCATTTTGTATAAGGTGCCTTTTGAAGATGACAAGTTTGGCTTCTGTTTTTACAGTGGTAGACGGTAAAGGCAAGAGATATATCAACCTTCATTTCTCCCCAGCCCACTGGAAGGAACTAAACAGCAGTTACTAGCAGTAAACTTGATGTTGACATTTTTCAGGATAAAATTCCACAAAGCAAGAAGAGAAGAGATGTTATCATTGCCCAGTAAGTATTCAGGGGGTACCCACGGACTTTTTAAAATGCTTTATAAACTGCAGGACAGTTTACAGGTGTGAGGTATTCTACTGCAGTAACTACTAACTGGTACTTGCACATTACCATCTGGCTCTGTGCTAGTCCTATAAAGGTATAAAATAAATGTATTTTGGAGATTTAAAAGTCTAGTTTAATAGGGTGTTGATAACATGCATTGGATAATGATCACTAGGAACCTAATTGTAACAATGTTAGGCTAATGACCTTGCTGTAACAGTGAGCATAAGGAACCAGGAGCCTCTTCTGAGAGGTGGTAGGGAAGGACTTTTTTTTATAGGGTTTGAGATGATGCTAAGGAGGAAGCAGAGGGAGTGGAATCACCTCTGGATTGGTTGTCACAGTAATTTTCGTTCATGAGGTGGAAGGAACAAAGCAGGACTGGGGAAGTCATTGGTAAGAAAGCAGCAATAGAAAAATAAAAGTAAAAACCATGCCCTACCCCAATTCCCCCAAAGTAGCAATCCCTCAAAAAGGAAAGCATTGTGTGGCCTTGGCCATGTCCCATTAGAAACATTGTCTTAGCTTCTGTTAGGAACATGTATTCTTCCTTCTCTTCACCCCGTTGTTGAGGGATGGTCCCTATCCTAGCCACACACCTGACACTGGACAGGTGAGATAGGCAGCAGTTTATTAATCACCTAGACTCACGGCATGGGGAGGACACCACACACCATTTACCCGGGGCTTGTGCTTGGGAACAGAGTGAACAACCAGGAGCTGTAGGAGGCAGGCCTTGTAGTAATAAAAGGATGAGGTGACCCTTGGTTTCCATAGGACAATGTCATTGACTTGTTGAATAATTCTTGGGGCAGGGAGGGAATTGATACTGCTCCTCAGGGATAAGCAAGCAGGCCCTGGGCCTGGTCCCCCTGATAAGGAGGGTCTTTTGGCCAGGGTGCTTTATCTGCGGGAGCAGAGGGGCAGGGGAACTTGTTCTTAGGCCCTTTGAAGGTCCTCCTGGTTTTTCCTACACATCAAGGCGGCACTTAATATCAATGTTAGGCCTTATACCGTAAACACCACACACTGAATACCAGCAATGTTGAGAAATAGACTCAGTTTCCGTGGAAACTACAAAGTTAAGATAAATGTGGAATGTTGTGTCTGAAAATCATTTATCTGAATCCCTGTACCTGGGTTTGAAATTGAGGTTGTTACTCTCTGTCAAAGTTACCCACATGGCTCAGGTTCTTTAAGCAAGAGAGATATTCCATTCTCACTGAAATGACTTCAAACGGCAATGTATCTCATAGCCTGTGGTTTTAGAGAACAAGTTTTCTTGGCACCATGTCCTTGATGTGAATGAACGAAAGTAGTTTTAATAGGTTCACAACAGAATTGAGGAAGCAAAGTCTCAGACTGAAGTGTACTGTGTAGAATAATGTGGTTTTCAGATAAATCCTGTTAAAAGTGGAAAAGGAAAAGAAATAATTGAGTCCTCTGTGGGATCAAGTTGGTTTCAGATTCTGGGGCCCCAGGTTCTTGTGTTTGTCCCTCCCTTTTATACACATGGTTTGGATTTGTGAATTTGGTGCATTATGTTACTCTAGTTTGGGGCATTAATCTTTAAGATCACTAATCTAAAGCAAAAAAAGTTTAACTCTCCTAACATTTTAACACTATTTACTTAAAATTTAGTCTTTATTAGTATTATGAAAGTATATACTATATCTGAATAAAAACTGAAGTTTCAAAAACGGCCACACAATTTTGACTACCCATTATGTTTGAATTATGATCATCATTTTTAAGGATCATTTAGGTTCTTAAATGTAAATACCACCATTGAGGTTGGTAATTTGTAATAAAATAAGTCGGTATTCTAGTAATAACACTGAAAACCAAAGGTGCTCTTTGAAAATTTAAAGGAATAATATTTTAGGATAATTAAAAGCAGTTTTTTAAAAGCTTCTAAACTTGAACCAATTTTACTTTATATGAACCAAGTTTAAAAGTAAGAAAAAAGTAATGTAGGTCACAAATGAATAAAAAGCTAGAGCAAAACAATATGACTCAATAGCAATGTGATAACAATATATGCACACTGTGCCCACGAAAGCTTTTATATGTATAATCTATGCACAGGATTTGGTGACCCTTCAAAGAGAGTTTCTGTGCTCCCTGGTAGGGCGTGGATTTGGATACACCAAAGAAGTAGCAGGTGAAATATAGTACTACATTACAGTATCCTTAAAACTCTGATTGGGCAACAAAGTTTCTCTCACAAAACCAGCTCACCAGGTATCAGTAACTATATGATGATCCACAGACTCTGTAATTAGTGGCAATATAGCTTATATAGAAAAAGATACAGAGGATATAGTTCAAGGCCAGCATTAACATTTGCAACAAGGTTGCATCCTGCACACCAATTTGCAACCAAATAGTCAAGATTTAAGGGACTCACAATATTTAATTTTCCAGGGACTCTACTTCTGGAATGGACGTTAACTACAGCTGACATTGAGGAAGATACATTGATGGAAACCAAAGCAGATTACAGAGTGGGAAGAACATATTTTATTTCATTTTAAGTTAATATGCTACATAGATTCCTTCTACCCCACAAGACTTAACTTTGAGAACTTTCCAGGGCAGAGAAGGAAGTCATTACTACTGTCACCCAACAGCGGGAAATGGGCAAAGACATTAAAACAAAGATCACGTTCCTCCATAGGAAATAAACTAACCCTTTGCCACTGAAAGAAAGGAACCGGTTTTAACTGAAAACTTAGTATGTGCAAGTGACCACCTCCCAGACAAGATCCCAATTAATTTAAGGCTTTCTAAAGGATATCATGATAGTGGAATTGGCTTTCTGGCCCCCCAAAACACAACAGCCTTCTTTACTAAGTAAGTGAGAAAAATGCCCAGTGTGTGCGTAGTGTTGGGGGAGGGCAAGTAAAAAGAGCAAAAAATATATATACGTTTGAAAAACTCCATAGATCCTTTTCAGTCAACGGAAAAAACATCTTTTTTCGGCCAACCAAAGTAAAAGAGACATTCTCAACTAGGCGGCTTACAACTACTCAAAACTCAGGAAATAAAAACTCCTGGGAGCGAATAAACTTAGTTGTGAAAAACATGCGCGTCCAGTAACATCCGAAAAACACGTGGCGGGGGTGGGGAATCCGGTGGCTACACCCGGCGAGACTCTAAGTCCCATCACCCCCGTTCTGTAGCTAAGCCGGGCTGCTCAGGGCGAGCCAGCGCGGTGCATGCTGGGACGTGTGGTTTTCGCTCCTGCGCCTCCCCGCGGGTTTGCGACGTTTAGCGACTATCGCGCCTGCGCCAGCGCCGGCTGAGAGCCTGCGGCCGTGGCGGCTGGTGCCGGCTGATGCTAGGCGGCTCCCTGGGCTCCAGGCTGTTGCGAGGTGTGGGTGGCTTTCGCGGTCAGTTTGGGGCTCGGGGTGTCTGCGAAGGTGGAGCAGCCATGGCGGCAGGGGAGAGCATGGCTCAGCGGATGGTCTGGGTGGACTTGGAGGTGAGTGAGGTTGGAGGGGGGTGAGGGGAGGCGAGTGAGGGTTCGCTCCTGGGACCGAGTAGTCGAGCCGGTCGGGGAAGAGCATTGGGGGTTGGAGTCTCGGGCAGGTGAGCGCGGCCCGGCTGTGGGCCGCGCGGGGCGAGTCCGGGGGCAGGAGTCCTGCGGGTGTTGGGGACTGTGCTGGTCTGTGTGTGTGTGTGCTTTTTTTTTTAACCTTTCAAAAGAGAGGTGTCATCTGTATGGCACCCCTATCTCCGCCCAGATGTGGGTTACCCTAATGCTCTGGTCCCCCTAGGCTTAGGGTCACGGAGGTGGGAATGGGAACGGTGACTCTCCACCCTTTCCAGCGCCCCCTCCCCCGCCCGTCCGCCCACCCAGTCGGTCTTAAAGGACCACAGGCTGTTAAAG
>PVIY010035213.1:13185-26603 GCA_004026745.1 Myrmecophaga tridactyla
GTTTCTGCCTTACATTGTCCTAAGGATCAAATGGTGTAATATGAAAACTTTGTAAACGTTGCATGACTGTAGTGATGTTAGTTATCCGACTCTTTCACAATTGAATGCTACCAGCACAGGGACCCTGTTTTACTTTGTGTCTGTCCCAGAGTGGAAGAGCAGCCTGACACATAGTAAGCCTTTCGTAATTGTTGAATAAACGAGAACTCATGTTTAGCGATTGGAAGATTTGCCCAAGACGCATTTTGTCTCTAATATCCTGGTTATTGGATATAAACAGAAAATGTTTAAGGAAATTCTGATTAAATAAACTTGGCCAAAATAGGCTACAAATGTGGTTTTGTGTTTGGTATATATTTTCTTATTGCAGATGACCGGATTGGACATTGACAAGGATCAGATTATTGAAATGGCCTGTCTGATTACTGACTCTGATCTCAACATTTTAGCAGAGGTAGGTGATGCCATGTAATACGACCTTAACGTTTAGAGTTGATTAGAAGTCTAAAGATCATTTTTCCAGTTTATTTATTTTAAAAAATAAGAAAACTGATATCCATATAGGTAAAGGTTCAGAATAGTGTGCTGGGTCATGGTAGGTACTAGAACCAAAGTAATGTGTCCAACAGCCTAGTTAGATTTTCAGTGAACCACGTGAAAACTTTACAGAAACATAAACACTTTCATTTCCTGGGCACTTAATTGTGGGCTAGGCACAGTTTTAAGTGTTTTACATGTGTCCGTTCTTAATCCTCACAACAAATATAAGGTAGGTACTGTTATAATGCTCATTTTATAGATGTGGACGTGTTGCTATGGAGATGTTGGGTCATCTGTCCAAGGCCACCTATTTTTTGGTCACTGGTGGAGCCAGTAGTTAGTGAAGTGTTCTAACCACTAAGCTTTATTGTCCATTGTCCCATCAGGTTTGGTGACTCATGTTTTATTTCATAATCTTGACTTTAGATGCCTAATTCCTGTATGTTCCCCTAGGACGTGTGGTTCTTCTATGTCTATATTAAGGTTTTAGAATTCTGTTGATGCACATTCATAAAACCTTGTTGATGATCTGGGCGTGATCAAGTTTTTTTTATGTGCTGCTTTTAACTGAAACGTTAAGCAAAACAAATAAAACACACCTGTTGCGTTTTGGCTGCTCGTGAAGCATTTAATAAGGATGTGACACAGTGTGATTGGTAGGGGGTGAAATCCCTGACTTTGAATAACTCTGTTTCATATTGTCAGTAGTATTTGGAGATAAGAAACTCTAGAATTGGGCGGCTACCGTGGCTCAGCAGGCAGAGCTCCGACCTGACCTGCCGTGCTGGAGGTCTGGAGTTCGATCCCTGGTGCCTCCTGCCCATATGCAAATTAAAAAAAAAAAAAAAAAAAAAGAAACTCTAGAATTAGCTATAAAGTAGGGTGGTACGGAAAAGGGAGTCTGGTTAAAATAGGTTCCCAAGGGTAGAATTGATGTGCTTCTGGCACTGGAAAATTTCAGAAATTGGCAATTACGACGTGCGTTTATTTTCTGGGTAGGTGAAATTCTTTTACAGATGGATTTCCATCTATTTGTGGAGTCCCAGGGATATCTTTTGATACATCAGCTGAAGGAGAATTATGAGACTTTATATTTCTCTTTATAAAAGCTAGCTCTTTTTTTAAAGCTTGTGTAAATAGAGTTTTAGGCTTGGTTGTTTATTTTTGTCACTTGGAACTTACTGGAGACCAGTAGTGAAGAGAAATGTTTTTATTTCCTACTTACCCTTGGCTAAAGAAGAGTTTTTCCTTTAGACTGTTGATATAATGTGAAATACTGGCAGTTTAATGGGCCAGTTAATTGACATGTACCCTGGAGGAAATTTGGGTATGTATTCATATAGCTATAGATGAGTGCCATGTTTGTAAATGGACTAAGTCAAATGAGGTTAAGGGGTGTTAAAAAAAAAAAAAAAGCCTTAGAGGCTATTGGCACTTAAATGCCAGTTCTGTGGAAAATATGTTTTTTTATTTTTTTAAATACTTTTATTATTTTAATATAATAATACTTTATGATTTACTATTAATAGTAATATCGTAGAGTAGGTGTCGGCCAACTGCAATCCATATGGAAAATATGTTTTATCCTTCTGTAGGAGTGAGGAAAATGTTTTATGCTGGTAAAAGACAAATATCCTATGCTGAAAATTTTTCTGTAGTTGGGTTAGTTTGTCAAAGTGGAATCTAGAATAATAAATAGTGGGATTTATTGTAACCTTAGTTTTATAGTTTACGTTTTTCCATCTTTGCTTATTAGAAGTTTTTTTTTTCTACTGTATGAACTTTTTTTTTGTTTGTTTTAAATAGTTCTTTTGGGAATGAATGGTGGTGATGGTAGTATAACATTGTGAGCCTAACAGCACTAAATTATGTATTTGAATGTGGTAAAAGGAGAAATTTCTCTTTTCCTTTTAATACCCAGTTGGTCCTAAAGGTCAGCCCCTTCACAGGTTCCCCCCCAAAAAATGTTATTAGAGTAAATCTTTTTTGCTTCCCCACAGAGATTGCCAGCATTTGGCCATTACCACTTTTCTTGCTTGGCTAAAGGTCCTTTCTAGTTGTAGGATGTTTGGAATATTTTAGTCAAATTCTAGCTATTCCTTCCACTTCCAGTGATTGTAAGCTATCTTTACCATCTTAGTAGTAATATTTGGATTTATGGAGTACTTTTCTTCCAGAGAGTTCAAAGATCTTTCATATCTATAATTTCTTTCATCCTGTTAACATCACTGTGAGGGAATGGGGTAGCTTATTATTATTATTCCTGTTATGTAGAAGTAGAAACTAAGCCAAAGGTGACTTGCCTTAGTGCCACTGGTCAGGGTACTGTTACTGTTGGCATTCTATCCTAGACACTCTCAATTAAATTTTTTATTAAATGTGGCTGATAATTTGAGAGCCACTTTTTATTTTTCTCTGATGTCACCAATTCAGTCTTTAAAAATTTTTTGTGGTCTTAATAGCAAGATATTATTAAAATGAACAGTATAACTTTATCTGAAATACACATATAGTGAATTATCGTTTTACTTTTTGCCTTGTTCTCTTGCCCCATCCTACTTCCCGAAGTTTATGTATTTTATTGATTTTTGTATTCCTATGTTAATGTGTGTATCCTTTTTTTAAACAAGCACAGATGAAATCATATATATATATACTATTCTGCAATTTTCTTTTTTTACTTGGCAATATAAAGTAGACACTTTATATTAAATAAATTTATTTATTTCATATAAAATTTGTATATAATTTAATATAAGTGCATAAATAAATATAAATTTATCAAAATAAATTCATAATCAAGGTTTTTGCAGTCTTTTTTTGGGAAAGGCCAGATAGTAAATATTTGTGAGTGCCACATAACTCTCTGTCACATGTTCTTCTTTGTTTATTTGTTTGTTTATTTCCTTTATAACCCATCAGAAATATTAAAAGCATTCTTAGCTTGCTGGCCATAAAACAACAGCCACAAGCTGGAGTCATGGTTTGCCAACCCTTGGTATATAGGTCTGTGTCCTCTATTAACAGGCTTTTAGGTTTTCGGGTTGTTGCTGTTTGTTTGTTTTTTTTCCATCATAAACAATGCTGGAAGGAATGAGGACCATTTTTAGAGTAACAAAGTGCCCTCATAGTTTCTCTGATATGTATATTTAATCCTTAAAACAGCTTGAACTTTACCCCAGAAAGAAGCTTATTCCTGTTGATTCTTGATGACTATTGGCCTTTCCCATCCACAGGGTCCTAACCTGATTATAAAACAGCCAGATGAGTTGCTGGACAGCATGTCAGATTGGTGTAAGGAGCATCATGGGAAGGTAACATTACCAAAATAACAGGATTGCTGCTTTGGGGACTGTAACAAGCTTGTTGCTCCCACATCTGAATCCTATACCATTGTTTGATGGTATTAAAAAAAGGGTTAGAGGAAGATTGCTTGGCAAACCTGGGAAGCTGCTTGTTTCTTTACTTTTCTTCTCTGGTACCTCTCAAGATCATCTTTTTGTGAATGTCCTCTTCTTTCCTCTCCTACATTCAATCTGTTGCAAACGCATTGTGGATTCTCAAGTATTGCTGTAGTTAGTCTTTTGGGTAAGGTTAGGCATCAACTTTCAGAGGAGGGAAGTTGCTCTCCTGTTAATAGTCATTTCTTCCCTTAGGTCATATCCGTGGAGTTGTAGCACCATCCTTTTTCTCTGTGTGGAAGCGCTATTAACAATCAGGACTGTAGCTTATTTAGTTTGGATTCTTTAAGAAAAAGTTGGTGCAAAGATGGAAGTTTCAATTTGAACTTGAGGTCTAAAAATAGTCTGTCTTTGGTTATATTTGCCAATTTTAGAAGTGAAGTTTCTTTTCTGGATGCCTTTGAAAACTGACTTCATGTGTTTCTGGTGGGGGGTGGGGTGGGCCCTGGGGATTCTCTCTTTGCAGTCTGGTCTTACCAAGGCAGTGAAGGAGAGTACAATTACATTGCAGCAGGCAGAGTATGAATTTCTGTCCTTTGTACGACAGCAGACTCCTCCGGGGCTCTGTCCACTTGCAGGTAAAATCCAATCCTATATATACCTTGTAGATAGTCTTCCATTGTAGTGATTCAAGAGACTGCAGTTCCAGAAAGACCAGCCCAAACCATCCATGTCTTCCACTTAACCCTAATTTGGGTAATCTTCCTTTTGTGTTCAAATTTTAGTGTTTAGCTTATAGTAGGAATATTGAGAAATGCCCTGAGACCTGACATGAGATCTGGGAAAAACAGATTAACTCAAAAATTTTCCCCACATTTTTATTATCGAAAAATTTAAAATATATGTAGAGAAGTTGGATTTGTAATTGTTAATCTTGTGCCATGTTTGTTTTACTTAACTATTTTTTGTTAAATATTTGAAAGTAAATTTCAGATGCTATGACACATGATTCTTAAATACTTTATCAAGCATCTTCTAAGAATAAGGAAGGACACTTTTTTATATAACCGTAATATAATTATCACATTTAAGAAGATTAAAAATTATCCAGTAATATCATCTAATAATCTTATGCAGAGTCAGAGATCCCACAGTGTCTTATAATTGTTTCTGACCCAGATTCAGCCAAGAAACATAAGATATTTATGCTTCTTTAGTATCTTAATCTAAAACTGACAACCCATCTTATTTTCCCTGTTAAATTGACTGTTTAAAGAGACCAGGCCATTCCCACCTTTGTCAGGGGAAGTTAATGCTCACTGAAGATGTATTTGTATTTGTAGATGTAAATTGACATGGTTACACTCCCTTTAACATTTGCAAAAAAGTTTTGGCATTAAGTACTAATGCATCTATTGTATAAATTTCCCCCAGCCAATGTCCATTTTTAAAACTTCTCATTTAAAATTTAATGTATTAAATATAAATAACTGTATGGAAAAGTGAATATGGATATGATTTGTTAAAACATTGTTATATAAATAAAAGTTTATCTACTTCTGATTTAATTAAAGTTTTAGTGTTAGTGGTGTGGATTTCCTGACACTGGGAGAAAAGTTGCACATCTGGTATGATTCTAAAAAGTAACAGATTGTACATTTTTTGAAGCATATGGAAAATAGAGATTTATCATTTTGTTCATACAGAAGCACTTTACAAATTCATCCTAAGCTTGATTGACTAGATACTTAGAAATCCACACTTGGTACCTAATCAGATACTTTTAGACTGATCCAGAAATTTTTAGATTCTTTTAGGAATTGTTTGAATTAAAAAAAATCATTTCCATTTCAAATATAATTTATGAATTTTTATATCCTGTTGGTATACTAGAAATACACAGATGCAGTATGCTTTGTGTCTTTCTAGGAAATTCAGTTCATGCAGATAAGAAGTTTCTTGACAAATACATGCCTCAGTTCATGAAACATCTTCATTATAGGATAATTGATGTGAGCACTGTTAAAGAGCTATGCAGGTAAGGGCTATATTTAGGATCCATTAAATTGCCTCATATAGCATGTTTTAATTGAGAATTTGTTGAAGGTAATTGAGTAAAACTAGAACTGAGGGTGAGAAATGGGTTTATATTTTTCTCACCCTGTTCTCCCTTGGATAGGACTTTAATTTATCCTGGACTTGTGAGAACTCAGGAAAACAATGCCAAAAACCTTCCATATAAATTTCATTAATCCAGAAAATTTATTGAGCACCCTTGTGCATCTGGCATTGGCCTGCCTTTTGGGGATATATAAATGAAAACCTCTGAAGTAGTTTACAGCCTAGTGGGTTGACAGAGATATAAAGAACATACCTCAGAAATATGCTATATGATTTCTGTAGTAGAAATGTACATCTAGTATAATGAAGACACAAGGGAAGAAGTACCTAACTGTGCCAGAGAGGAGGGAATGGGAAGTCAGGGAGAACTTTAGATAGGAAATACCTTCTAAACTGAGGTTTAAAGGAAAAGCAGAAGTCTGCCAGACATTTAAGGGAGGGGAGAGCATACCAGGGAAAAGGAATGGGTAGAGGTATGACAGTGTGAAGGAGCTGGAAGATAAGAATGAAACATGTTTCAGGAATTGTAAGTGGTCCATTAATGCTGTAGTGTTAAGCATGAGGTTAGAAAAGTTGAGAGATGAGGCCAGATTATGTCTTGTATGCCTTGCTAAGGAGGCTGAATTTTATCTTGTATGGGATGAGGTACCTTTGAAAAATTTTTAGAGGAATGAGTGAGATGATTAGATCATTCAGATGACAGGTGGAAAATATATTAGAAGGAGGCAAGAAAAGAGGGAGATAAGACTTTTTTATCATCTAGGAGAAAAAAATGAGCTAGGGGAAAGGTAGTTGGTCGCAAAGAAAGGTATGGAGAGGAAATAAAGAGGGTGGATTGACATGACATTAAATGCTTGAATGAGGGGGCTAGATTTGGTGAATGGGAGCGAGAGGGATGTCAGGGGTAATGAGTGGTTTGTATATGTTGAAGTAGAAGTGTCTGATGGATTTTTAGGTGGAGCTATCTAGCAGGCAGTTGGATATCCATGATAGAAACTAAGGGGGGGACTGGCCTGGAGTTACGGATTTAGGAATCTTATACATTGATAATAGATGATGCCATAATCTTAGATGGGTTTGCTTAGGGAGAATATGTAGAATGAGGAGAGAAGAAGGGTAGAAGAGAGAGCCCCAGGTGAAGAAGCAACTTGATAGTCACAACCCCCATGCCTTTTTCAATGTTAATAAACTACTTGGGAGGTGATCATTCAGTGTATTTGAGACAGTTTCCTTTGAGAGTTCCATTTCTGCTGTATATAGACGCTGGTATCCAGAAGAATATGAATTTGCACCAAAGAAGGCTGCTTCTCACAGGTAAGTTTGGGTCTCATGCACACATTAACTCCCAAATTCTTAAATGTCTCCTGTCCAACCTTTTTCATTGGGCGGAAAAATAAAGGTTGAGTAGCAAAAGGATACTTTTCTTTTGCTAAGATCATTAGAAATTTCTGGTCAGGACTCTGGTATTCCATTCTGAGATATGTAAGGTCATTAGTCTATACTGAATTTTAAAAAGTTTTAGGTAACTTATATAAAAAAAAAGTTTTATGTAACTTAGTTTGTGGGTGTGATGAAACAATCTGTGACCTTTCTAATAAAGAGCAGTATTAATGTTTTGCCCAGGATTTGGAGGATGTGGACTTGTAGCCATTTGAAAATAAGAACACTTTGTGTACAGTTGTGTAATATAGTTGCCCTCACTTTGACACATTTTAGTTTTTCAGAGTATTTTCTTTTATGTATGCAACCTCATTTACAAGTACACAAGGAATTAAAAGATCTTGTGTATCAAGTATCCTGTGCTAATTCTTTTACTTTTCTTTTTGATCTTGTCGTCTTTTAGGAGGAACATAAAACTTGAAGGGAGATTTAGTAGCTGCCTTCTAAGGGTAGTTTATAAGGGTAGGGTTTGATTCATCCATTGACTACGTGCTTGTGATGTGCCTTACACGATCTAGGCAAATAGAAAAAGACTGAGTTCCTATTCTCAAGAGTCTTGTATTCTTTTTTTTTTTTTTTTTAATTTGGGCTTACATGGACTGTAGCACAATAATACAGGTGTATAATACCTTATCTGGATCAATAAGACTTTATGTGTTTTGGAATTCTGAATTTTTCAGATTTTAGAAAGGTATAGTGTCCCCATATTGTTTATCTTTATGGTGACACCCCAGTAGGTTCTGAGGAAGCACCCTGTAATCCAAAACATTGATATTTTTACAGGAATCATGCAGATATTCACACCAAATGGCCTAACTAATAACAGGACTCATATCCAGACCAGTTAGATTTTGCCACATAATGGGTTATATAAAACTACTTTGGATTTCAGATCTTTTTAGATTTCCGTATTGTGGATGAGAAGTTTTGTACTTTTTTAGTCAGAAGCTGTATTTTTGAGAGCTTCAGCCCTCTACCATATGTTCAGGATAGGTGAAGAGAGCAAAATTGTTACGTTAATTGCAAAAATAACTGTCATTAAAAACTTGCACTAAAGTTTGTACACTTTGTTCTGTAGAGGAGGCCCTTAGCCCATCAGGGTTTATTAATTTGCTTTAAGCACACTGTTCTAATAATCTTGGTTACCTGATTCCTCAGACCACAACAGATGAGAAACAGCATGCTGGAGGAGAAGAAAGGGTGTTAGGTGGAGGCAGGCTGCCACTGATTGTAGTGCAGATCACAAGAGAGGAGGTAGATCCTTTTTTATGGTTAGGTACTGTTTGATGATTGATGTTTATTATGATGACTGCGACATGAATTATGTCCAAGTATGTCAGTATTATTATCCACTGTTTCCCAGACTATGTTCTCTGAGCTGTTAATAAGTATTCCACAAATGTGGATGATTAAGTCTTAGAAGTACTGTGGGTGAATATACTGTGTGTGAATATTCTACTACTGAGAATTTATAGAACATATTAGTGTATTAAATGCTTTGTAAAGAACTTCAGGAGAGAAATGTTTAATCTTGTTATTCCTAAACATATTTGACCCTGGAATCTTTTTCTTTTTCCTGTGGAACATATCACCATCTTATGGAACAATTTGGGAAACTGTAGTCTATTATATTTTAGAAAGTTGTTTTTTATCAATGTTTTTAAGAAACAAAGCACTTAAAGAAGTTTGCTTTTCTGAAGTGTTCCATTTTTTGATGATGCCAGATAGTGGCATTTACAGTAGTAGGTATTGCTCTTAAGTGACAGAGTTTTGCTTTGTAAAATTATTTCCATCTTCTCTGTTTTTGAACATTTCATTCAGTGTGGTGTGTTTTGCTTTCAGGGCACTTGACGACATTAGTGAGAGCATCAAAGAACTTCAGTTTTACCGAAATAACATCTTCAAGAAAAAAACAGATGAAAAGAAGAGGAAAATTATAGAAAACGGAGAAAATGAGAAGACTGTGAGTTGATGCCAGTTTTCACGCTGCCACCACATAGTTCTCTGGAAGCAACTTCTGGTGGCTTTTTTTTTTCTTTTTTCACCTCGATTGCTTGGCAGAGCACCTTCATTCAGTTAACTTGCATCTCCAGACTACTCAAGCAGAAAGCACCTGAAATATTTTTCTCTGTAGGTGCTGTTTCCATTTATGACACAGCAGCTCCTTTGTAAGTACCAGGTCATGTCCATCGCTTGGTACATATCTGCATTTGCTTTTAGACCATTTTTTGTTTTTTTTTTGTTTAAAAAAATAATAATAATAAAGCTAGTTCTATTGAAATGCAAGCTTTTTTGTACCCTCTATTCTTTAATAGTTTAGTCATGGAAGAAGATGGCTTTTTCTTTTTTTAGGTGATATGTCTAATGTTTAAAATCTCATAATGTGATTGATTAGGAATGGATGAACTTTCTTATGTTAATCAGGAAGTGAACTTGGTTTGCTTTACAATTTAGAAATAGAATAACTAGAGGTAGATTTAAAGAAGCAGATTTGGGCTTGTTAGTTATAGTTATTGAATCTGCAATAGGCTAGCAAATTCAAGAAATTCAAGTAAGCCATCTGACAGGGAGTTTGTAAGTAATGATTAAGGCTTGCTGAAGATTTAATAAGGCAGTCGCTGTTGCTAGGTTTACAGAGTATAAATACCTACGATCTTCATTTTTAAGTTTATGCAGTCTAGACCACAGGCAGGGCCAGTTCTCAGACACAGAGCGCATTAGAAACACCGTTTTTTACATCACATCTCACTCTCTTCTTTGTGCACCTTGTTCTGATAAATGCCCCTTAATTAAGATAAGAAATCAGAATTGGGAAAGGCACTCACTGACTTGCCTCTCATTGAGATCCACAGGATAGGAGACGTCTGTGGTTATATAATACTACATACTAGATTATGGTTAGTCTATGACTTTAGTAGTTGATGCTAATACCTGATATTTACAGATACAGAAATCCCTAGACTGTAGATTAGAATAATTTTGTGATAAGTGAAGTATTATGACTTTAATAAGTTATTTTGCCTATATCCATCTTATGGGAACAGAAAGATTTTATTAAAACTTTTCCAAGTAATTAAATTAAGGCTCAGATTCTTAAGTCTGGTAAACGTGAGTTGATGAAAATCAAGTCTGCTGATTTTTTTGAGCAGCATTCATTTTCCTTTCTGGAATGGTTACAGGTTTTGTCTCATGTACCAATTTAAGTGATTTTTTGGAGGGCAGGATTGGGTAGTAGTTAAGAACAGGACTCTTGAGGCAAAGTCTGGGTTCAAATCTGACCCTTATTACATACTAACTGAGCACCTTGGGCAGGTTAAGTCTCTAAGCTTCAGTTTACTTATATACAGGATGAAGTTAATAATGGTGCCTAAATAAAAATATTGTCTCCGTCAGAGGCTTCCGAGTGCTGGGTCTGGGCGAGGTGATGGTTCTCAGGAGGCGTGACAGGAGTGGTTGTCCCTGCCACAGGGGTGACCTTGCTGGTGCCCGAGCCCCTGCCTCAGCCCTGCTGCCCTGGCCTTAATCCGCCCACAGCCTGCGATGACAGCGGCTGCACCAATGGCCCGACCCAGATTCTCGTGGCTGCAGAAGTGCTTATGGAACCCACCTAGGTCACTGGTATGGGACAGAGGATGCAGAGGCACTTTCTGAGCAGAGTGTTTCTGTAGAAATAGTGTCAAAGTCAGCCATACCCAGGGCAGGTCTTGACCTAGAGGACTCATTCCTGTGAGATGTGTGTTCCACTCTTAAAAGACATTTTGTACGTGACTGAGCTCCAGGCAACATACCCAAGCAGAAATTGTTCTTGGATAGGGCATATGTGACAGACTTCTGGGTAAGTGCAGACCTTCACCAGCAAAAGAAACAATACAGTGGGAAAAAACTTTGAAAGGTACGTGGCCTGAGCCTTCTTTGTAGAAGAGCTACAGATTCCAGGTGTCAGGAAACTTGTTCACCTGTGGGGAGGTTCAGAAGGCCTTCCTGTCCAATGTGCACCTTCTCCAGCACCCGGTCGCTCCCAAAGCAGAGAAGCTACATGGTGGGACTGGATGTGGGGAGGCCTCGGATGATGGGAAAAGACATGACAAGTGTGGTGAATGTGGGAAATCCTTTGTAGAAAACTCTGACCTCATTGGACAGTGGAGAGTTCACATTGGAGAAAGGAATGGCAAACATGGAAAATCCCTTACCTGAAGCTCCAACTTAACACCAGGAAGTTCACACAAAAGCAGGGGCTTATGAGTCTGGTGGATGTGGAAAATCTTTGCCAAAGTTCTAGTCTCATCTACATCAGAGAATTCATTCAGGGGAAAGGCCTAATGAGTGGTGAAATGTGGGAAATATTTTAGCAAAAGACCTGGTCTCATTGGAGAGTGGACAAGGGCCTTGCCATGGTAGTGAATGTGGTAAATCCTTTATTGACAGCTCCACTCTGATACAGCACTGGGGAATTCATACTGGAGAAAAGCCTTATGAATGTGACAAGAGTGGAAAATTCTTTAGCCAAGACTCCAACTTCAGTCAACATTGGAGAATCCACAACAGAGCAGGGGGCTCATGAGTCTGGAAAATGTGGAAGTCTTAAAGCCAAAGTTCTGCACTCACTCGACACCAGAGAGTTCACACTGGAGAAAGGACTTAGGTTCTTTCCAAGAATGGGCTATTTTTTTCCCAGTTTTTCCTTTTTTTTTATTAGAGAAGTTGTGGGTTTACAGAACAATCATGCATTTGTTACAACTGATAATAGCCCATTTTAATAATTGTACTATAAATTAAAGCCTGTGGTTTGACTTAGGGTTTGCTGAGTAGTGTAGTTCTATGATTTTGTTTTTTAAAAAATTTTTGTTCTGTTACCATATATACAATCTGGCATTTCCCCTTTTAATCATATTCAAGTGAATATTTCAGTACAATTAGTTGTGTTCACAAAGTATTTTTTAAGCCTTAACTTCCCATTTCTTATCCCCATCCCATCCCCTGGTAACCTATATGCTAGATTCTAACTCTCTGTTTGCTTATTCTGATTGTTCCAAAACAGTAAGATTGTATAATATTCAAAAAATAAAAAGTACTAATTACACAGTTCTGAACTCAGCACCCTATAATGATAGCTAACGGATATTAATAATGATAGTGGATTTGAGCCAGTCCAGGACCTCTGGGAAAGGGTACCATGATTAATTAGTAATGACGGCTGGGAGCATCATCTTAAATCAATGTTCTCTTTATACCCGTGACTACATCAGGCTGAGGACTGCTGCAAACTCCACTAACAACGTGGCCTTGGCTTGGCTTAGTGTTTCCAACTTAAATTTGGCAAGACAATCTCTGTCTTTACATTGTTTTCATGCAAGGATGTGAAAACCCTTTGGGCTTAAGAAAGAGGTTCCTAGTAACAAACCTACTAAAGCTGTAGGATTTCTCCCACACAGTTGGCAAGTTTATTCATCAGCTTAACTGAGCCATACCATTTAGTTTTCTTAAAAAGTGTAACACCTGGTGTTCATTTTAAACCTCCTGTCACATTAACAGACGTCGTACCAATTTAATCCTCTGTTCTGTATCCTCATTATGCAGCAGAGTTCTCTGTTATCTCCCAATAGAGCATTTTGTTTTTTTTTTAGCAGACTAACAAATAAGCAAATCTGGCATATGATAAACAAATCTGGTCTGATGCAGATCTGTATGAAGACATGATGGCTCAGTGATTGGTTCATTATTTATTAGTCTGCTTTAAAAAGAAGAAAGTTAAATTAGTAGTGCTGGTATTTATACTTTCACAGGGGATTCCTGAAGCTATGAAGTAATTTCTGTGAAATGTACTGCAGTGCAAATTGGTTTAAATATAACTACAGCCTTAAAAATGATCAGTATGTTTGCTTAGCAGAGCTTGCAATTCCAATGCTCTTGGGGGCT
>PVIY010035214.1:0-26482 GCA_004026745.1 Myrmecophaga tridactyla
CTGGGGGAAATGAGCAGCTCAGGGGAGTGGGACAAACATGAGGAAGACAGAAAAGGGCAGAGAAGAGCTGTGGGAGTTGTCCTTTGGGTCCCTTTTTATATTCTTAGACTTCATCCCATTCTGAGAATGAATGAGATTCTTTTAATGATTCGTTTTCCCTGTTGGGCTGTGTCTCTTTAAATGAGACTGGCTCTGGACTTGAACTATATGGACTACGATTTTATTAAGGTTACATGTTTACATTATAGGTGTATACAAATGTATTTTGCAGTGCAATCACTTAACTTCTATATGCCTCATTTTTCTCACTTGTAAAATGAAGATTAAATAATTTATGTAAAATTGTTTATAACAGGCCCTGGAACACAAAAATTGAAAGTCACTATAATCATCAATTAATTCCTCGGAGCAGCATTTTCTGAATTCATCCACTTGCCGATCACTCCCACCAGAAAACCCATTAGATTCAAAATCAGTCTCACCCTATTTGACTCAGTTTGTCCCCATCCTGTTTTACTTTGTCCTCAGTCATCCAAGCTGGTCACACTAGAGTCTCAGTTTCCTACTCCTTATCCCTTTGTCCTCAACAGCAATTAATCACTGGACCCCTTTGCTTCCTTGGCCCCTATGTCTTACTTTGCTGCCTTCCTTTCCAAGCCTTCACACCTCCTGCACGGTCTCTTGCTGTAGCTCTGCAACCTGTCTCCCCACATTCAGGCTCTCCTCCAACTAGTCTACCAGGCACATATCATCATAATCATTTTCCTGAAATCTCACTTTCATTCCATCCCTCCTTACCTCAAAAGCCATCAATGGCGGCCTACTGCCAACAGGATAAAACTCAACTCCTTGGCATGACCTCCAAGGCCCTCCAAATCCGAATCCAACTGCATTTCTCACCCCTGCCCATATCCTAGTCCAATGGCCTCCTCTGCCTCCCAGATCTCCTCTGGTCAATATCAGTGCATTGCCCTTTCTCACGTTCTATCTCCATGTCAATTCCCTTCCTTTCCCACACCTGTACCTGTCAGACCACACCTATGCTTCACTTCCTCAGAGAAGCTTTCCCTGACCAGCTTATGAGTGGCTGGGCTCCTTCAGCCTGTGGACCCTGCCTTCCCCAGAGAATCCATCTCATGTGCCCTTGACTCCTTGCATGGGCCCTACTGTAAAGCCTCCACCTAGAGGGTATCAATCATCATCTGTTCATTTAGTGATGAAATGACAGGTCCCTTCCTTTGTTATTTGGGAACTGGGAAAGTGAGATACGCCATTCCACGCAAGGATGGTTTCTGGAGACCTAATCTGTGCTGAGCCCTGGGCTGGTTGTTGGGGGAAACAACTGATCCAAAGAATGACAGAGGCCTTAATCAGAAAAATCTTAAATTAGGAAGGGATTCTCATTCTAGGGTCCATGAGGGTGGTTTGGGGGAGGGAGGAATGGCAGGGAAGAGAGCAGGACACTTTAAGGGATCCAGAACCCTCTGAAATCGTATGCAAAATTTCCTAAATATGTGTACGTATTTCTTATTCTGGAGAGAAGGTTCATGACTTTCATCAGCTGCTCAGGTGGTTTTAAACACACTAAAGTGTAAGGGCCACTGCTCTAAGGAAAGGCACAGCCAAACAAACAACCATCCTTTCATACAGATGCATGAAATGAGCACTCAATGGAGAGAAAGCACTGACCAGGGTGACAATGGCAAGGGAAGAAAGAGGGGAGGTGTCATGGAAGAGATAGGAGCTGAGCTGCTCCTTCCTGAACAGGGCAAAGTCCCATAAGGAAGAGAAGGGAGAGAAGGCCTTAGAAGTAGAGGGATGGCGCAAGCAAAAGCCTGAAGACTTGTGAACAAACTGTGTCTTTAGGGGAAGAGATCTGTAGTCTGGTGAGGCTGGGACATAGGGTGTGGAAGCCACAGGCTACTGTTTATTACAAGCGGAGACTCTTTCAGGCTTGGGGCTCATGCACAATCATATGGCCTCAAACTAATCTACACATCAGAGAGGCCAAAAGAGAAACCAGTCAGAACCCTCCCACCACAGGCAAGAGAAGTCAGGCACATCTGCTCTAATGGCTGAGATTGAGGTAGTGCAAGGAGTTTTAGATGCTTTTCTATATGGAAAGTGTAAAACTGGCTGGTTCAAATAGGTGCTGGGTATTGGGTTGTCTTCCTCCACATACCTCATGATAGAAGAGGGGAAGGTGGTAGAGATAGGGAAGGTAAGAGAGGGAAGGAGGTCTTTTCACAGAGTTTAGGGACCCTGCCATGGGCCATGGCATCTGGGCATCAACAATTGACCTGGTTTGGGTAGACTGGACTGGAGCGTGTCCAATACTCAGGTCCAACCCTGCCCTAGAAGGCAGTTCAGACTGACTAGAAGCTTTCTTTTCTCCCAACATGCCAGTTTCACTCCTACCTTAGGACTACTGTGCTTGCTTGGAATCTCTTGTGCCCTCATCCTCCCATAGCTGACTCCTTCTCATGGTCAGGTTTCATCATAAATATCCCTTTGTCAGGGGAGCCTTCCCTGGCCATGCCATCTGAAGTAGTTGCTGTCCTATGCTCTCGGTCTCTCTATCACCCTGTTTCATTTTCTTCACAACCCTTACCATTGTCACAGACTGTTGCATCACCTATCTGTTGACTTGTCTGCTGTCTGTCTCTTGAAAGAAAGCTTTTCGGGAGCAAGGAAAGAGAAGGACAGAGTGAAGGTGCACTTGGCTCTGAGCTACCTCCCCATACTGGCAGGTGGAGCAGCTCTTCCAGGCCTTATCTGTCTCCCCATCAAGAGGAGAGAGTCAAGTGTTGCTCTCTTCTGCGCATTCTGCAAATCCATGCTCCTAGGAAATGCCTTCTCTAGCTGCCTGGGTTGCTCTAGACTGAGCCTTGGGTGAAGTTTCTTTCCTGCTCCTCACAGGTATGAGAATCCAGGGAAGAGGTTCCCCAGGAGGCCTGTGCCTCACCCGTCTGTGCTGGCCTGGGAATGGCCAGGCATCTGCCATTGTGACACTGGCCATCACTGTGTCAGTGGACACTGCTCTCAGCCTTCTCTCCTGCTCAAGGGCTGACTTGACCAGGAAATCCCACAGAGGAGAAACAGCTGGAGAGGGGTTCCTGCTCCTCAGGGGCCCTGCAGCAGAGTCTTTAATGTATCATGTTCTCAGAAGTTCTCAAGCAATCTTCTCTCCATTCAGGATTATAAAATGGGGGTGGGGAGCCTCAAGAACAATTAATGCTTTCCAAAACTAAAGGTAAAAAATCACTCCAAAATCAGACTTTTCTGGGTTGTCATCAGGGCAGGAGATCTGGGGGAAGGAAGCGCTAGTGCCCCCCTACTTGGGGCTCCCCACGCCCCCATTGGAAAAGCTCACACGCTGTATGTGTGTATGTGTGTGGGTGGGTGTGGGTGTGCTGTGGGCACTGGGGCCCTTGCGCTGCATCTTGTCGTCTGGATAACCCAGATTCAGGCCCCACGTTCCTGCCCTGGCCAACGGGAGATAGAGAGAAGCCAAAGGCCTGGGGCCTGCGCCATGCCTGAAGATCACACCAGGCACTTGCTGCTCTGGACGTCAATGCCTGAGTTCATTCAAATGAGTTAGTACACGCAAAGTGCTGAGCACAGTGCCTGGCAGCTAGCAGGTGCTCAGTAAATGAGAGCTGTTTTTATTACCACTGGGGCTAGTATTGTTAAAATGAATGAAGCACTGGGATCACCTGGGCTGATTCTCATCCGCCTGAGTAAGTATTTGTGGATGGTCTGGTTTCTCAGACACTGTCTGCTCTCTGCTCACTCCTATATCCCCCACACCTAGTACGATGCCCAGCATCCAGGAAGTCCCCAGGGAATGCTTAATAGAAACCAGGCTGAAGCACTAACAGGGCCCTTCCATTTCTTTTCCCTCTTTCCACAGGCTCTGGCTCAGTGACCATAATCAAAGCCTGCCCATTGGAGTATGGGTGGGGTGGGGTGGGGCGGGAGTGGTCCCTGCTGCTGCCAGCACCTGGCTTGCCTGCCCCCTCCTGGCCTCAGACACACACACAGTCATCGAGCTCCCCAGTACCTGGAGCAGCCAATGTCTGAACTGGAGCGAGTCTGCCCTATGGAATTAGGAGTCTGTGCATAGCATATTCAATTTTTACATTTAAAACTATCTGTCACAGATGATTTATCAGATCTACAGAAGGCAAGGATAGTTTTCCTCTGTGAAGGAGCTGATTTTTAGCAAAACAGGCTCTGTATAATTCACAACCAAATCACAAAGTAATCAGATTAATGTTCTCTGTCCAGGGCTCCACTGCGGGTCCAGGTGCTCAGAGCCCTCCACCTTCTCCCCTTCTCCACGCTCCAGGTCCCAGGGAGAAGATCACTGGGATCTGGAATCCCAATAGGGACAAAGAGCCACTCCTGGATGGAATTCTCTGAAGCTGCTTTCCCTGCTCCCTCCTTCCCTTTTATTTATCTTTGTCAGAGTAGCTGTCTACAGTTCAGTCTTAGAATTAATGCAAATATTTGCAAATAAAAGGCTTTTATTTACTTGTCACACTCATCACTTATCGAATGCCCGGAAACTCAACTCAGAAACAGTCCCAGTTCTAGGACCTCAACTTCCTATAGGAAGAAGAATCCCTCAGGGTCTCAGCCTCACTCAGGAGAGGAAAGAAACATATCCCATGTTTTAAAGGGGGAGTCAGAGGCCATTCACATGGCTTATCCTACCCTCAGAAAGGCAAGGACAGTTCTTCTGAGAAACAGAGATGGTGACCAGGCAGAGTTTGTTTTGTTTAATAAATATTTTTTTCTGTTCAAGTTAATTGTCCAAGGGCAGGTACTGGCACAGTGTCATGGCAGCCCCAACTTGGAGCAGTTTCTAGACCCTTTCTCATCTGCAAAATAAGCCCTGGAATTCTGTGGCTGTTGTCTCTGCTGGTTACTTTGTGTGTGGGTTTGCTTGTCACCGAAGCTCCTATTTAACTGCATTTACCAAATCGATGGACACACTGGCTGAGGACGGTGATCATGCCGTCCCTCCCAGACACGGAGCAATCGCGTCCGGTTCTCTTAAGGCAGGCTGGCATTTAAAGAGGAGGCAGTGGGCAGGCCGCTCCTCGCCGTGCCCATGGGCACAGGGGCCTACCTTTCTTTCCTTGTCACCGTATTCGATGCCCAAAGTGTCCATGGCCCGGACAATGGCTGCCAGGGACTGGATAGTGTTGCTGTAGACAACAGGCTTGTACTGTTTCACGTCTTCTCCAGAGAAGCCGTCTTCATGGATGATCCTAAGGAAGAACCACACATACCATGTCTGATGAGCGCACTGTCCTCATGCAACTCGACCCAGAGAGGCACGAGGCCTGTGACACCCCCGGGGCCAAACCCTTGACTCAGCGGGCTTAGGGTTAGGTCCAATCTGGATGCTGAATTACTGAGTTGCCGCATCAGTGCTGCAACATCTGATGGAAAGATCTATCTAAGTCACTGAAAAAGAATCTGAAAAACAGAATATTGAAAAAGAAACAGTCTTTTTACATTCCCTATACACGGTGAAAGAAAGATCCATCAACCAGGTGTTCATAATACTTAAAAGCACTTAGAACAGGTGGGGGCCCATGGTATGCACTGAATAAATGTCAGCTATTCATATTTTGAAGCAAAACTCACTTAGGGTCTTAGCTTAAATATCCACTGGGGAGCACACTGTCAAAGATCTCTGCAAGAAGTCTGTAAATGAATAATACATTTTTCTGACACAGAAAACACACAGTGCTTTAAACGAAGGTAGGATAACTTACTTAAAATGAACAAATAACCATCTTTCACAATAAAGAAGTCAACAGAAGAAGTTTGCTGACTCTTTCATCCTTGGCTGGGACTTTACCTCCATGTCACCCTTATTCTGCTGAATGTGGACATTGACACGGAGGACACAAAGGTGATATTGCTGTCCTCAGAGGCCACGTGACACTCCCTGCCCTCCCATTCTCCTCTAAGGATAGGATCAGAAAGGGTAGGCATGCTCAGATGCTCCTTCTCCCTATAGACGGTGCCCATTCAATGAATGCTTTCTGCCGGGAAGTGTTTTCGAGACCACAGGGCAGGAAGGGAAAAACCCAAGCAGAGCACAGCGGTCTCATGAGCTGAAGAGATAAAGATCAGAGTTCAGGAGGGCTGAGGTGGTTAGAATCTATGGGGTTGAGGACCAGAGAAGAGTCTTTGGCTGAACACTGGTTATGTAAGTTGTGTCTCCACAATCTGGGTGAAGGGCAACCACCAGGGAAAGCACAACTATGAGGGAGCTCTAAGAAGACAATTCCCAGAGCACATTCAATGCTGTGAGATGTTCAAGTTTCAATCAGCCAGAGAAGAGAGAACTTGCTGAATACCTGAGGTATGCAGCAGGGACCCCAGAAGGCTTGTGACATACTGGTAGGGCTTAACTAGTCCCAGAGTAAAGGTGACTTCAGACCTGCCCTGACAATACTTAAAAACAAGCCTTGAAAAAAATCAAGCTGACCATCCAATAATTTAACTGCCTGAAAGAATAAAATCCAACATTCTGTAAAACTAGGACAACAAAATCCAAGCATTCAATGATATAATATTCATAATATCCAGCCTCCAATTAAAAATTCCTGAACAATGCAAAAAATCAGGAAAACGTGACCCAAAACCAGGAGAAAAATCAGTCAATAGAAGCGGACTCAGAAGTGACAGAGATGATGGAATCAGCAATTAAGGATTTTAAAGCATCTATTTTAAATATTTTCAAGAAATTAAAGGAAAACATGAACATAATAAAGAGAAAAATGGGAAATAGAAAAAGAAGATGGGCCATCCAGAGATGAAAACACAGCATCTGAAGTAAAACTTCTTGGATGGAATTCATAGCAGATTAGTCACTGCAGAAGATCAGTGAATTTGAAGACATAGCAAGAGAAACTCTTCAACCTGACATCAAGAAAGAACAAAGGCCGAAAAATGTATCATGCTGTTTATAACATATGCAGAAGTAAAACTTACACAACAACAGCACAAAGCATGGGAGGGATAAAATGAAAGTATGCTCTTAAAAGAGTCTTATATGTGAAATGGTATAATACCATTTGAAAGTAAAGTGTGATAAGTTAAGGTACATACTGTGAACTTGAGAACAACCACAAAAAAACATAAAAGAAAGGCAACTGTTACCCAGCCTGTGTGACCAGACTCCTCTCAGAGGGCAGAAACTGTCTGGGTGACCTGAGAGGTGCAGGCAGAATTTTCTGGTCCCCATGATATGCTCTCACAGAAGCCAGAGCAGTGGGCTTTATATGCACCTCTCTGGATCAGCAGGTCTTGCCACTGACCTGGGAATGCTCGCTAGATCCTTGACTGACTACAGGATTTCTTTCCCCTAGAAGATGGGGCTATCGTTTTCCACACCCATTATGTATCACTGATTCTCAGACTCACCTAACAAGGCAGATGGGGTCAGTTTTTATTATATTGTTTGACAGAAGAAGAAACCAAGGCTGAAGGAGATGGAGTTGCCCAGTGTCTCTCAGCAGGTAAGTGCCAGGGCCAGGAGGAGATCCCAGGTCCCCTAGCCCTTTCTACCACACCTCAATCCAGAGGTTGGACCAGGCAAATATGGCCTGGCAGGCCCCAACTTGGCACTCAAGGTAGCCCAAGATAAAATGACTTCATTTGAGGTTTGCAAAATGATGCAACTTGGGGTGGGGGTGGGGGTGGGAGAGCTGCTCAAATCATGATTATTAGTTTCAGGACTTGCTAAAACTGATTCACGTTAGATTAAAATTAGACTTCCGGTTTCAGAGTAGAAGTTCATATTTTCCCTATTTACAAGGAAGTGTGTACTCACACTAGAAAACTGGGTCCACACAGAAAAACGTGAGGAAGAAATATTATTCAAAATCTGACTGCTCAGAGAGAAACACTGAATTTTTAGTGTAAGTCCTTCCATCATTTTTTTCAGAGCACGTTCTTCTCCTTTCTTTTCTCAGCACTGACTTCCTTAAAAGATTCAAATAAGGGCCCTTTATTTTCAATCTCCCCATGTCATCGCAGAGAGGCAGGGCAGAGCAGTCTTCAGAGCAGAGCAAACCCCAGCTCTGTCAATGATGAGCTGTGTGTCCTTGGTAACCTCATTTAACCCTTTAGGCCTTGGTTTCTCATTTGCTGGAGCTTCTGTGAGGAACAAATGTAAGGTGGTTATCATATGGTGAGAATAGATGGTAGCTATTACTAACAGCATTCTCATTCTAAAGTCAAAAGTCCTCAAATGCAATTTCTCATTTGTGGAATAAAAGCAGCCGAATAATAACAGCAGATAATGTTTGAGGATTTATTATTCTCTGTGCTAACTGCTTTATATGCATCATCTTATTTACTCTTCAAAACAACTCTAGGAGATAAGAAACTATTATTTCCTCTTTACAGATGAGAAACTGAGGCTTAGAGAGGTTGGGTTACTTAGCTGGGGACACAGAGCTGGTAAGTGGCCGAATGGCATTTGAGTTCCCAGAAAATCCAGAGATTTCACCGATGACCAGAGGCCCCTCCCCTACAACATCAGCCCAACACTCTAGAGGGTAGGGCAAGGAAAGGAAGGCTCTGGATTGGGGCTGGGAGGCAGCCCAGACAAGTTCAGTCTCCTGTCACAGCCCAGGTCTGAGTCCTGGAGGTCATGGGGCCGGCATTTGGGAAGCAGGAGTGAGGGTTCATGAGAGACCTTAGCAGTAGTCGCTGGCATCTCAAGCCACGGCAGCTCGAGATGAACTGTTCCTCAGCTACATAGTTGACTCGTAGAGAGTGCAGTGAGCCACACCTAAAGCCAACCTCATTTCTAGACTTTTGAGTTACATGAGCCAAATAATTCCCTCTTATTTGCATAAGCTAATTTAACTTGGGTTTCTGTCATTTACAACCAACAGTCATGACTTTGGACCTTGTTTTGTACCTTGGTTATAACAAGAGCCAGGAATCATGTGCTGATAGACTTATGTATTAACTTTCCATCTTTACCACAAGGCTGTAAGCCCTTGGAGGGAGGTGCCAGGTCTCTGTCCCTGCTCCTTATGTTACCTGGCACAGGGATGGGTTCTAACAGTGCTCAGAGAAAGGGGGACATAACTACAGAGCCAGGAGGACACAGATGCAGAAGACCTGCCTTTTCTAAGGAGCTCACTAAAGGAGGCAGAAGTGTGTGTGTGTGTGGGGGGAGGACAAGGGTAGAGGTGTCATGGGAGTGGGGGATGCCTAAACCTCTTGTACCTGCAAGGTCAAGGCTGCAAAGGGAGGCCAAGCTAGACTCTGCGTTGGCGTCCACCAAAAACTCAGGGACCCTGCGGGATTTCCAGGCCACCAGACCAGAAGAAACATGAGGAGCAGGCAGTCTGAAAGGAGGCAAGGGTTGACTCTGCAGGCCTGAATGTTTGACTTTGGACAGGAGTTGCCTGCTGGTCTCTGAAAACCTGGCAACGCATTGAGGATCTCAAGAGAAATGGGGAGAGGGGTGGGGAGTAGGGGTGGCAGCCAAACCTGGCGGGGCAGGTCTGAGTTTTCTGGGAAAAAGGCGGCAAGGAGCGATCCCACTCTCCCTTCCACTCTCCTCCTCTGGTTGCTGCCTTGGGACCCCCGTAGGAGGCCTGGGCTTGGGTTCCCTTTGCTCCTGCTTCCCCCCTCACAGAAGAACTGCACATAGCTGCAGCGAGACTCCCGAGGCTCAGTGGCCTTATATGGGCACAGAACCACAGGCTGTTGGAGCTGGATGGGACCTCGGAGCATCATCTGGTCCAGCAGCCCTTATGCTTCTCTGACTCACACACCCCCCTGAGATTGCAACAAATGCACCAACACACACAATTTCAGGAGGTTCATGAACGCACAGATCCAAAGCTGCTGGGAACACATGAACCCTTCTTCAATCTCCAGGCTGGGTTATGGGCTCCTCCTCGGCTTCCCCTTACCCACACCCTTTTCTGCCCCACTGGGAGTGTCTCTCCATCCACACCACATCCCCTTTAATGATCTAGATTAGGGGAGTGCTTCTGGAGCCAGACTCTAATGGTGTGACTTCAGGCAATTTCCATAAGCTCTTGGCACTTCGGTTTCCTCAGAGATGAGCATAATAGCTCTCCTTGCTGGGTGGTGGTCAGGATCAAACGAATCAACACACATAAGGGAAACTGCCTGCCACAGTAAGCATTCAGTCAGGGTTAGATGCTGCTATCATCATCATCATCATCATCATCATCATCATCACCATCATCATCATTTGGTGTGTGAGGGTGGTAGAGAAAGTGCATTTGGTCAGATGCCCTGTGCCTTTCCTCTTGAGAAGGCTGGGAAGCCATGGGAGGATCAGTGCCTGCTGGGAGAAGGTGGGGGGGGGGAAGAGGGTGTAGGGGTAGGAGGGGGAAGAGCGGGAGGGGGAGAGGGAGGAGGAGGACGAGGTGCTGCTCCCCTGGGGTAGAGGAGGGTGATGAGTGGTGTTGGGTGAGGAAGAACATCAAATCAACTGCAAAACAGAAAGACATTTCCCCCTCCTGTCTTAAAAGCTCTTGTTTCCAATAACTTGGAGCCTTCCCGGGGAGGTATTTGGTAAGCTTGTTAATGCCTTCATTTCCTCATTCATTTATTTTTCACACGTTTCTTTGGTACCTACTGTCTGTGTGCCAGACACTGTCCCAATGCTGGAGATAAAAGGGTGAACAGACAGACACAGTTTCTGCCCTCATGAAGATTATTTCTAATTGGAGAAATAAATATGGAATAAATAATTTCACAAATGGTTATTTAAATAATCATTGCGGTAAGTGATACCAAGGAGAAAAACATGCCCGGAAAGAACTAGAAGACCTAGAGTACTGGGGTGCAGGTTGGGGGCAGAGATGGCATCTCAGGAAGTGGCATGAAAGTTGGAATAAGAGTTGGCTCGGTACACGGGGAGCAGGGTAGGGCTCTAGGCAGAGAATAGCATTAAGTGAAGGTGGCACCCTGGGGGGCCACTTCTCTGTGTGTTCTCTGAGAGTCTCCTAGAGCCCACAGCTGCACCCAGGGGTGCTGGGGAAATGTCCGCTACACGAATGGAAGATAGTTCATGTGTGGGCGGGGGGTAGACCCCAGTCAGGGGGGTGGCTCTGGAGTCTAGGGTAGGTCTGATGTTCCCTCCTGAGTGAGCTGTCCATGGAACCTCAAGTATAAAGCACAACCAGCGAGCTAATTCAATGGGGGAAGTGCCTCGAACACCAGCCAGGCTCAGAGGCTCCGGCAGGAAACAGCAAACCAGCTTCGAGAGGGGCAGACCTGAGGGGAAGCATCTGAGGGGGTGAGATCTGAGAGGGGCCTGCCTGAAACTCCCCTCTCTCTTCTGCCTGTTGGCTCTCCCACCGACCCTGTTCTTACATTTCCTGTCACTTGAATGAAGCCTTTCGGCCTGCAGGGTTTTACCTGGAGGAGAGACCCGAGGCCCTGGTTTAGTGGACTATGCCAGGAGTGAGGATTTACGCAGAAAAGTCAGCAGTGTTTCAGAGGGCGCAAGGTGTGGGCAGGGACAGGGGTAGGCAGAAAGTGGGAGTTTCCAGTGCCTGTAGCAGTCCAAATCCCATAGAGGACCACATTCATTCATTCATTCATTTGTTCATTCATTCACTCATTCCACAAATCCATACTGAGCACCTTTGTAAGGGGCTGGACTCTCCCATTCACTAATGTATGGACTATGGGCAATTTCTCAACCTTCCTGGGTCAAGTGTCTCCTTGGTAAGATGGGGATAATGACTTTCCCTCAGAGGGAAGCCGGCAATATTAAATAATGTGTGGGAAGGCCTGGCACGCAGTCAGGCCCAATAACTGCCAGCTGCTAGTATTATTTAAAAGTCACAGACAAATCAATGCCAAAGCAGCCAAGACTGCTAGTCTTATCTTCCAGGCTATGGGTTCCCTGCCACCCAGTGCAGCAATGCCTTGCTCCAACTAAATGGGGTGCTGGGGAGCAAGAGGGCATCTGTGTTTTGAATGGCTAGCTCAGAGTAAGATATGTACATTTTGCAAAGTAATTATGCTGGGTCTTGATTTCTGATTTCCCAGGACTCCAGGTCAGCAGAGGCACTGAGACCCGGTTGTCCCTGATGGGAGGTCAGAAGACGTACTCTTTCCCAGGCATAAAGAGGCTGGTCCCTCGACTGGCAAAGCTGGGGCCATCTCAAGATTACTGCATCCTTCAATCCTCCATTGGTAGCTTCCTGAAGGTGTCCTTCTGCCTCTTCCAACACAACTGGGTCTGACTTGGCAAAAACTGGGTGCAATAAAATAATCCTCTCCCTCCCCCTCCCTGCAAAACCAAGAAAATGGTCATGAACAAATGCAGGGCCCTAAAAAAGATACTTCCACATCCTAACCCTCAGATCCAGTGAATGTGATCTTATTTGGGAAAAGGCTCTGTGCAGAGGTAAATAAATTAAAGATCCATTAGATGAGGTCATCCCGGATTACCTAGGTGGGCCCTAAATCCAGTGACCAGTGTCTTTGTAAGAGACAGAAGAGAAGATAGGGAAAAGAGGAAAAGGCCATGAGAAGATGGAGGCACAGACTGGAGTTACGCAGCCATAAGCCAAGGACCTCCGGGAGCCACCAGAAGCTGGCAGAGGCAAAGAAGGCTTCTGCCCCAGAACCTTTGGCGGAAATGCAACTCTGCTGACACCTTGATTTCAGACTTCCAGCCTGCAGAACTGTGACAAAATAAACGATTTAAGCCACCTCATTTGTGCTAACTTGTTACAGCAGCCATAGGAAACTAATACAGCAAGGGACTGGAGAAGAGAACTGTTTCGTGTCTTTAAAAATACCTTTAACAGATGAAGGAGTGGGAGAGCACCCCTGTTCTCTTAAATCTTCCTCCTCTGTCTAGAATTTTGTCTGGGGGTGGGTCTGGCTTAGTGGGCGAATCTCTGTCCCTGGACTGTCAGGTCAGGTGCCCCTTGGCAAACACCCATCAAGGCAGCCCCTGCTACCTCTGCAGTGCTGAAAGCAGGCCACTGACGCTTGGGAGAGGCACTGTAGCTCCTGAAGCCATAGGCAGGCCTGAGCGACTGCTATAGGGGAAGGGGGTGGTGTGGGCTTGTTAGTGTGCCTAAGACCTGAGGGCTTATGCTAACAAGACTGAGACTGTGTCTTTGGGAGGCCACATTGCCTCTCAGAGTTGTGTTTCCTACATCTCAGCACTCGCACACCACCTTCATGAATTCCACCGTATCTAAGGATCAGCTTATATACTTCATCTTTCTTTAAATTAACTCACTTTTAAAACTTAAATATCCACTTGAGCCTCACTCTTACAATATGATTCTTGAAATAATGAAATTATTAATCACTCAGTGCATTCATCAGCTATTTCTGTACCAGGTGCAGCTAATACAGCACCTGGGAGACAGTGGTGAACAGGCAGACATAATCCATGTCTTCAAAGGCAGGGCCTGTGTCTAGCAGAGGTAGACAGAAAACAAAGAAGTAAGCAAACAAGGGAAACAAAACGAGAGGGGAGAGGATGCCGCGGCAGTGAAGAGCCATGACCAGTGTGTGGAGCTGAGGCCCGAATGATGAGAAGGCGCCAGCCCAGCAGGTATCTGGAGAACAGCATTTTGGGCAGAGAGCACAGCAAACGCAAAGGTCCCGGGTGCCTTGTATGTTGTAGGAACAGCAACGAGTCGGTGTGGCTGGCCCGGAGTTAGTGCCAGGGTGAGTGGGGTTAAGAGGTCAGAGAGGGCAGCAGGGGCTCAATCACGTGGGGCTAATGCACTACTTACTTTCTTCCCAAAGTCACCCCTAAACAAACTCTCACCTGTTGAAGCAAAAAAATGTCCACCTGTGTACCACCCAGACCACCTTGATGCCCACTGGTGATCTTACTCTAAACGTGGCTCATTTTTAAATGGCAGCTCTCCCTCTTTATTCCTTGACTTCTCCAGCCCTGATGGAAGGGCTCATTCTTGGAATACTTCTAGAATCCAACCCATACAACTAAGCGAAAAAGAAGATTAAACCAGCCATCGTCCCACCCCCTGGAGGGAACCGCTGCCAATATAGGTGTTTGGTGTGTATTTCCGCCCTTTTACCTGGGAGTCCATATGCGTGCTGTTTGTAATCACACTGGAGACGTCTTGTTCACACCGAACCTGATGTCCATTTTAACAGTTACGTATGGAGTGCCTTCTTCACGCCAGGCATGGGTATAGAGCACTGTCCCCGCCCCCACCCCCTGGCCAAGCCTGCCCTCAGGGGCCGCTGTCTAGTGGTCTGGGGGGACCTGACGGAGCTGTGGGGGCTCAGAGGAGCCCAGCCGGAGAGAACATCAGGAAGTCACGGATGCAACTCTGCGGTGTCCGAGAGACTTCACTGGCTCGTTGGTGTCCTGTCATCCGGATGGGCCGTGAGCTCAGTGGACACTGGGGTGGCTCATGGTCTGCAATACTGTGGACCACAGTCTGCTTCACCTACTAGGGAGGCTGTTTGGGCGTGAGTCCGCTTCTCCCAAGGAAGACAAGGAGCTACGGAACCCAGACAGTACAGGCCAGAGGCAGGGAGACCCTTGGGCTCGCACGCCTGGGCTCACGCCAAGCGGGTGAGCACAAAGGGGAGGTGGCCTTGGCCATTTGAAAAGATGAGAAGAAAGACCCAATTGAAACTTTGCTGTTTAACTGTGGGGTGAAGTTGTACTATAAGAGATAAATTATTTTTCAAAATAAATAAGATTCCTTAGTAACTAAAACTATGTTTTAAACTTGATATTCTAATATTACAATAAAATAGAAGAGGATTTTAAAGAGTTCTGAAATAATAGTAATAAGCAACTCCATCCCCTAGGGGCAGGACTGGGACAAATAAGGGGTGGGTCCCGATGACAGTGACTTGCAGAAATGTGTTATAAAAATGCCATTTTTCGCAGGGGAGATTCAGGCCACAAGAGAAGATGTCAGCTGCCAATTTTTATGACAGAAGCAGGGGCAAAGCCAGGACTTATTGTGATTCCAGTGCGGAGCCTCTGCTGGAATCTGGAAAATAACGAGGACTCTGCCCTTTCCTAAGACTTGTGGTGCTGGAGGGGCCCACACAACTCTCATTTTGTGGGGCATGATGCTCAGGGCAGTGCCTTCCAGAGCCCTCTTCCTTTTTCTCTTGGTGGTGTGGCTGATCTGAATACCGGGGCCCTGGCCTTAAGAGGCATGGCACTTTGGACTTGGAGGCAGAAGACCTAGGTGGGTGCAGTTTGACCACTAACCAGCATTGCGACTCCAGATGAAGTGGGCAGAAGGACGCCCCAGGGAGTTGTGGATTCTGGCCAGCCTTTCTCAGGTCAGCATTATTGGCCTTTGAGAAGACCCCTTAAAGTAACTCTGCCAGCCTCTTATCTGGATACCTTGAGGGCCCATGTTTTCCTGGGTTCCTGATCTACCCTCAGATTCCATCCACTGTTCCAGCCCATGCCAGAGTTTTTAGGAAATCCAGTGGCACTCAGCAGATCTGGGTTCTTGTTCTGGCTTTGCCAGTGAATGAGCTTGGACAAGGCACTGGGACTCTGGACTCATTTCCTGTGGGTTTTGTCCTAGCCTCTTAACACAGGTCAGGTATTGACTTTGAGCCTGAGTTGTGTCCCCTCCCTGTGATAGCCCCGTTTCACTCCGGTAGGTCAAGCTTCAAGGTTACGTCTACATCTTTTCCAAATGCAGCCTTTTGGGGATGTAATGGCTCACAAAATATGGAGGCTCATGGGGGAAAACATGCAAAGAGGTTCTTGGTAGACAAAAGATGAGGGACTCTGAGCTACATACTTGCAGAGCTCACTGCTTTCATGGCTCTGCTTAGCTGTCACCTCCTCAGGGTGCCCTGGCTCTTCAGCCCCTTCCCTCCACCAGGCCTTGTTTTCCTTTATAACATCTGTCATCATGTGATAGTATTTATTTGTATCCTTGTCTGATTTCCCATGACTCCATGTGAGCTCCATGAGGGCAGGGACCTTATCTGTCTTGCTCACTGACCACAATGACCTGAGCAGGGCTTGGCCTGTAGCAAATGTACAATACATGTTGGTTGAATGATTAAATGAAACAGGAGAATGCGTAGGACTTCTTCAGCTCTAAAATGGTGATTCTACATATAATTCCCTGTGTGAAGGGAAGTAGCCTTTAAATTGGTGGTCGACAGACACGCATCCCCAACCCCACTTCCCACCACTTCCCACCTCTGGCTGCCAATCCCATCTCCACCTTGAATCCTGAACAGCCTTAACCCCTGTAGCACCCAGCATCAGTGGCCCTTCTCTTAGTGATATTAACAGAATCACCCCCTCACTCACTGGCCTGGGGTCAGCTCCCTTTAATCTTAATTTCTTGGTTCTCATAGCTTTTCTAAGGGTCAGGACATACGGCCACGTTACGCTGTCCACCCCGCACCCACTTCTGAGAAAACCAAAATCATCCTTTGAAATCCAACTGTTAAATTCACTGGTTAGGTTGCAAAGACATGACAGAGAGCTTAATGGCTTCTGAGCCCTTTTTACAAGGCCTTACGTAGAGACAAGAGCTTTTGTTAAGTGCAGTAAAAGCCTGTGCGTGAGGCAAATTGGTTCAATGTCAATTTTACTGCCTAAATCTAAGTAAATTTCTGGTTTTCCATTTGCCTGATTAGGGCAGCTGCTAGATTGCCCTTTCCTCTTCTGCTGACATAATGAAATGGAGGAGGTCTTCTTATTAGTACATTGTGTTTACCACATGAACAATATTATACTTCGGGGGGCAATCTGTTCAGCTTTTTTATTATATTCTGTGGAGAATACACAAGCCAGGCTGCAAAGCTTTGCTCATCTTGTTCAAATTCTTGAAGGAAAAAGTCCTTCATGCCTTCCTGCCTACAGTATGTTTGTTCATTATTCATGAATTGCTCATTAGCCCCTGGATGTGTTCTCATGAACACAGGAAAGAGAAAAGACCACTCAAGCCTGCCAGCTCCGGCAGACAGCTCACAGACAAGGCATTCACAAGCCCGAGACCGTAGAACCATCTCCCATTCTGACACCAGGACCAACAAGTCCAAAAGGCTCTGTCACCGAAGGGGACCAGGTGGGACTCTGACTGTAGGAGGGCTCCTATCTGGGTTCCTCCTGGATCCATTGCCACTCACGGTGGGGTGTGGTGGTGACTCACTGCAGAATTTGTCTCTGAGCAAGGATGAGCTTTGTAAACAGCAAATGAAGGCTGTAGCGGACATCTGCCAGATTGCCATGCCCTGCTGCTATTTTTCCTTTCTTTGGAGACAGAAGTACAACTTTCCTTTGGGGAACTATCCCTCCTCCCACTCTGGGGACTTTCCCTACCTGTAGCCTAAGTTCCAGGGGTGAGCCCCTGGCTAGTCAGCAGAGCCCACACTCTTCGTGATTGGTTCAGGGATGGGCACTAGATTCAGGTCTGTCTGGAAGCTCCCTTCCTTTTGGTGCTGTTTATTACATTAATAATACAAGTCTTGAGCTGCTAAGAACTTCCCCAAAGAAAGGGCTTGCCTGAGAGTGAGGCAGATATATAGGTAAGCAAATGAGAAAAAGAGAGACTGAACTGTGTGACCCCTGGATCTAGCCATGCCTGAAGCCAATGTACCTCTAGGCTACTGAGCCCATGAACCAAGGCATTCCCTTTTGTGATTCAGACTCTGAGGCAGGTTTCTGTTCTTAGCAACTGGGAGTCTTGATGATACAGTGAGGCTGCACAACCCACAGGAATTTATTTTGGAAGGATGGCAGCAGGGCACCGGACTAGCCTCACAGACTTGTTGTTCTGAAAAGGGGTACCTGGGTTACTGCACAACTTCTGAGGGCTCTGATGGCTACCACATCGCAGGACAGCACCTGGTTGGAGGTAACTTTCTCTTACAGCATTTCAGGGGATCAACTGCTTCATATATATAAACATCAGGAACTTCACTTCCCTTGTTTCTTTAGACTACAGACCTAGGAAGCCTGGAAAATGCTTTTCACGGACTCCTGTTTTTTCCCTTCTTGTTCTTTTAAATGGGGACTTGTATTTCTTGCTCCTTTTGCATGTAATTGGGCAGGGAAGGACACCAAAACACCAATAGCAACCGGCAGAGACAAAGGGGCATGAAAAGAATCCTCCATTTCCCTGTTCAAACTGCTTGGCACGCTATCAGATTTGCCACAGAATCTGTAAGCACTGCCTCAGACGGGTGACCATTTTAGGTGAGTGTTTGTTCTGAAACAAATGGACAAACAAAGAGCAACCTTCTTGACTCCCTGCCGAGGAGAGTTCAAGGCAAATGGGATAGATCAACTGAAATGGGGGTCCTTGGGAAAATCACGATTTCTCACGCCCTTGTGGTGAAGCCTGCCAAAAGCAAGTCTGAATCCACGTTCCTCTCCAGGGCAACTCATGTCTCCCCCAAACCCACAAACAACGGCCAGTTGCCGCACCAACTTGCACAGGACAAGGAGGGCCATGTCTCCACTCAGACGGGCACCTGAACCTCTCTGAATGCATGGACACTAGCCGCTTTCTTCTGGTTCCCTCCCTCTATGTTACCTTTTTGTCGGGACTTTGCAAGAGAGGAAAGGAGAATTCTAGGTGAGGGTGTGTCTTGCCAGATCAGGAGAAATGAAGCCACAGAGACACACAGTAGAACCCAGGCCCACCAGTCTTCCTTCCCAAGCAGGCAAATTGGCCCAGAAAGGATGATAGTCTCTGTCGGGTGGATTTAAATAGCACATCCATGGCCTTCTGGGTGCCTCACCCCAGCCTTTCTTAGGCAGGTGGAAGCTCCCATTAATAACCATTATTGTGTGGTCATGGTCCCAAAAAAAGAGTCCACAGAAATCACTTTGTGGGCTTCTGCATTGATTCCCCTGTCTAGGGATGTTGGGTGGGGCAGTGCATTCTGGCTCTCTAAGTCCAAGGCGTCCATTCCAGCTATAGGAGTAGCAGATCCAGCTGACAGCCATGCTAGGCTCTCTTGGCCTGTGTCTGCCATGCTGAGGTCAGTGTAAGATGGAATGGGGGCTCAGCTGATGGTTCTCTAGCTAATCCGTGAGCCCAGGGTAAGGAGTGCCTGCTCCTCCTCATGGTCTCTGGCCCAGCAGCTGGCAGCTGAGGTCCCTGAGGGTGGAACATCAGACAGACGGAGTTGAATGGAAATCAAGACCGAACTTGGCTCAGGTTGAAGACAAGTGGTCCAAGGATGAATGGCCTGTCCTGCTGCTATCCTGAGTTCTTCCACTTCATCAAACCCTCATTTGGTTTTCAGGTAAGGACAAAGCTAGTACAAGCTATGTAAGTGTTAGTACTAACTGCATGTTAAAGATGAGGAAACGGGGCTGCTGACAGGGAAGTCAATGAGCTTTCCCAAGGTCATATGGCTAATAAGTGTGCAGGCGTTCTCAAAAGCCCACATGCCAAACCACTCTACCGACAGCCTGCGGACCAGAGTTTAAAAGGAATATCGATTACTCAAGCACTTGCAGAGGAAAGAAACCAGCTTAGTGAGGGACAAGACTTCTGACCAAATGGAAAGGAGGTGGAAAAAAGGAGGTAGGAGAAAGGTCCCAACAAAAGATTTCTATTGCCACAATGGCCCCTTAATTGTAACTCTTACCCCTCTTTAGACACCTCTCTAGTGTCATAGCTTAATTCTCATGAGATAAACTCCCTTCCCTGCCCCTTCTGTTGACTACTCACAGCACTGCATCTGTTCTACCCACCACTCCTGACCTGATATCCTAGTCCCATTTGGGTGTGCTCAGCTCTTTCACTCTACTGAGATGCCTTAAAGGCAGAAGCCAACTCAGATTGTCTTTGTGCTCCTGTATTTATCACAGAGGCAGGCACATGGTTGCTGAAGCAGTGAACAATGAATGAATGGGATGAAGACTGGGATCGATGGATGGGGAGGTCCTGACACAGTCTCATGTTTGCTTATTATCACCATAGCCAGCTCAGCAGAAACAACTATCCTAAAACTCTGCATCCACTGAGCTTCAAGCTTCAACATGCATGCTGATCAGGATGGTATGGCAGCAGGGGTGATTAGGGGCCAGGAAGGAGGAAGGTAGAAGTAAAGAATATGCACAGTCTACCAGCACCAGATGTAGGCACAAATAGGGCTCCCAAGAATGCCATTCAATTCTATAAACATTTACCCAATACCTACTAAGTGCAAAGCCTAGCAGTTTGCCTCTGATCGGTGCAGACCATGCTCCCTGGTGAGCAAACAGCATTCATATGGCATGAGGGGCTGACTGTGCACTCAGTCCTCAGTTCCTGACAGGTTTTCCTAAAGTGGTAACGCCTATGCTATCTGAAACCAGACCTTCCCTCCTCCAACATTTGCCGAGCTCCAATATAAACATATTGGTTCTACCGATCACAAGATGTCCCTGGGGCTCTTCAACAGGCTGTGCAAGGATGCAAATATTCTGTTTCCCAGTGTGGGTTCTGTTTCAAGCCCACTGACCTACTCTGAGGCCCAGATAATGCACCATCTGAAGCCAGGCATGTGCCTCATGGCACTTTCCACACAAAAACACAAAGGGCTGTGTGCAGGAGTAGCCTTGACTGGGATGTCCACGACAAGCTGAAACCTATCAACAGGGTTCTCGAGGCTGGAGCTGCATGGAACTCCCCTGTCATACTCAACTTCTCCCAGCCCTACTCAATCTCAAGAACCACAGCCAGCCCCACCTTTCAAAGAGGCATAAGTGCTCTACCCATATGTCTCGAAGGAGATGATGAAAACTCTCTTTCTGCCTCCTCAGCAGCCCTCGATCCTGGGAGGGGCTTTGTAACACGGGAGGGGCTGCAAGTCTTAGAGCGAGAGGGTGGGAGGGCAGCTAAGCCTGCGGTGCTACCCCACAGCCAAGGTGCCAGGGGACATGGCCCTCGGTCTTTCTGAACGGCAAAACCCAGGACATCAGAAATATTACAAATCTCATCATGTTCATGAAAAAAATGAAGAGGGAAAGCTGAGAGCAGCCATCTCGATTCAGCCCTGTTGTCTCTCACTGCTGAAGAGACATGGCAAGGGGCTTCTTGATTTGGCTGGTGTGTCACTACCCGAACAGTGACAAATACCCAACACTCCTTTTCAGGTTTTCCAGGCACCTTCACATATATCATTTGAACACTGATAACAATCCCTATTTATTAAACATTAACTTTGTGCTCGGCATTTTTATGTGTAGCATCTCATTTAATCTTCACACCCAAACCTCAGGAATAAATAACACAGCTGTCCCCATTTTAAAGACAAGGAAACTGAGGCTTAGGGAGGGTAACCAACTAATTGAGCAATGTCTCAGAGCTGGTGAACAGCAGAACTGGGGATTGGAGCAGATCCCACCTCATAACTTCCATCCCAATAACCCTGGGAGTGGCCCCATTTCACAAGAATGGGGGTAGGTCTGAGTACCAGGGTGACCGAATGGCCTGCTGTCACCGAGCAGAGGCCTCAGACTGTCCATCTGCAGCCTGGATTTGGGCCAGAGAAATGTTTTGTTTGGCCTGCAGTGGTCTTTTTTTGTGTGTGTGGTTATTTAGTTTAGTTTTTTAATGGAGTAAACATTTAAATATCAGGAGGACTGCCACAAAAAGACAACTGATTTCTGGCTTCTCTTTCAAAACACTGGATACATTGACTGCCTTCTCGGGTGGGACCAGAGTTGATCTGCCTGCTGGTAGCGGGTGCTCTCCAGTGATCCACAGGCCTCACCTGGCCACACCCCTTTGTCTCTCACCTGTTGACCCTGTTGACATTGTGGCTCATCACAGAGCCAGACAATGGCATTTAGTTACACGTTCCTGGTAGAATGAATGTTTCCAGCATGATGGCAGGGAGGAGAAGTGCTAAACGAATAGGCAGATTTCTTTTCCTCATACAAATAAATATGGTCAGTAGCCAGGAATTTGACAGGTCCAATGGAATCTGGAACATTTAGTTTGAACACGATAAAAGAGGTACAGCTTGCTGGAGGATACTAAACATCCTAAGGGTCTGACAAGATGCACGGCCAACCAGAAGGCTCTGTACGGCTGGAAGTCTGGTCACGGTCCATGCCTGCACTTAAGTGCTGCTTGGTCAGACACATGGAACACTAATGACAATCACGTGGCCTTAGCTGCCGAGAAGGGGCCCAGAAGGGATGGGAAGCCCAGAAGGGATGGGAAGCTCCTGAGCTAGCCAATGCAAACGTAGGTTGCCAACAAGTGGGAAGGGTACCTTATGCATTGGTTGGCAATGAGGAAGGAATCCAATCACTAAACAGCGGAATGTCCCAGGGTTTAGACCTTGGACTGCCTATTCCATGCCTCCATCTAGATATGCACTAGGCATTGCAACCAAATGGGTATTGATCTTCCATCAAAACCTACTTTCCTGCTAGCCTTCCCCACCCTGGCTAAAGGCAAATATTGTTGCCTACCAAAGACTCTGAGCATGATACTGGCTTAATTGTTACTATTACCTTTTTTGTTGTTGTTAAAAGAGAGATTAACAAACGGTATTTAAGATACTGTTTAATATTAAGAATTCAAGTAACTCTGGTATCTGTATTTATAGATATTTTTCCTTCCCTGCTTTTATTTTAAATTGGTTTATGAAACATATTGTACAAACAGGCTTTACTATGATTACTTAGTTTTTTTTAATATGCCTATGGATAAGCTAACTTAGATATCTGTTTTAGGTTGGTTAAGATTTCCATATGTTAATTGTAAAAACATTTGCATCTTCATATTTTCCTGATGTCAGGAAAATATTTAGTATCATAGGTCATTACTATAGCAGTGCAGTTATTCGTAAGAACTTTCTATTTGATATTTTGAGAACATTCACAGTTTTGACAGTTGATCAAGTGGTATCTAAGTTGGTGCTTAATACTTAGAATTTAAGAATGTGCTATGTGAATATATAGATTTTTCCTTGTTGCCTTAATTTTTTTTTTTTCCCACATGGGCAGGCACTGGGAATTGAACCTGGGTCCTCTGGCATCGCAGGCAAGCATTCCTGCCTGCTGAGCCACCGTGGCCCGTCCCTTAATTTTAAATTGGGTTTATGAAACATTGTACAAACACAGGCTTTACAATGATTATATGGGTACTTTATTTAAATACGCCCATGGTTAAGTTAACTAAGATATCCATTTTTGTGGTTCTAAGGGTATTGTTTGTTTTCTTAAATAAAAAAAAAATTAGCAACAACAACAAAAAGAATCAATAGGAGACAGATTTTGGGCTGCTAGGCCATCTGGTCTCCTGCTATGTGCCTAGTAATAAATGTTTTTTCTCTTTGAAAGAAAAAAAGAGAGATTAATAAGTGTTAAAGAGATATCAAAGGCATTGTAACAACACTCAAGAGTTTCTATTTCATAATCAGAAGAACTGAAAAAAAATGAACTTTTCTACCACGGGATTCAATGCTATTGAATGGTTCTTTTACCACTGCAAACCATCCTGGACATCCTTTGGTGGGGAACCCTGCAGCATATGATTCTGGAATTCATCTAATGTTTAATCTGACTCAAGTTGAGAAAGAATAGGAGGTTGTGAGGGGTTTTAGCCCCCCAGGGTACCAACCACAGAAACAGCCTGCACAGACAGAAAGAGAGAGAGAGAGAGATACTAGACAATCAGGAGCAGCCTCTCCTTGGCATCTCTGGAGTCTCAGCTGATCCCGGGGCAACCAAGAGAGGATAACAGAGATTCTGAGGACACAGCAACCTAAAGGAGATTATCATCTCTAATCTATCCACCTATCCTGAATCAGATGATTGCCGAGGTCTTTGCATAGATTGGGGCACATGTGGAGATGAGATGGGAAAACGAGAGTGGGGAATCTCTCTTTTTTACCTGAAGACCAGCAGAGAACTTTGGAGCAAGGATCAAATGTTGCAGATACTGGGAAGAGGTTAGCCTAGAGAGAGCTGTGGAGCCCTGGTGGGTGTGGAGGATGCCGGGTGGTTGGGAATGAGGAGAAGTAGACACTAGCTTCCTCCAGGCATTCCAGGAACAGATTGGTGGCTCACCTACCTCAACACCCCAGGCCCAGGGTCAGAACAGCTGCGCCCCCACCAGCTGTGCTAGAGGCACCAACAAAGCACAAAACAATCACAATATGCTTAAAGTCCCAGCAGAAGAACAGTCCGAACAAACAATACACAGGCCTGGTGAAAAAGACCTTCTCCAGGACACAAATGACCTCTCAAAGAGAAAACCACACATGCCCAAAACGCAAGACTCAGGGCAGACAGAAAACAAAGTCTTCCCAACTATAGTGAGTAAGTCCCTGTTATGAGTAAATTAGTGGACTAAAAGACAAATGGAAGAACTATCTCCAAATACAGAGGAAAAACATAAAGAGATGGAAATCATTAAGGAAAAGATAGACGACTCAAAGGATAGATCCAGAAAGATTTAGCTTGAGAATACTGGGAGTTCTAGAAGAAAAAGAACCTGATGGAGGCCAGCCAACAATTAAATAACAAATAGAAGACAATTCCCCTGAACTGAAAAAATGATCTGAGTCTGCAGATTGAAAGGGCTCACAAAGTTCCAGGAAGGATGACAAGAAAATATATATACATAGGTTATCCTGATAAAACTGCTCAATTATTCCCAAACCTTAAAAACTTCCACACGGAGACATATCATCCACAAAGAAAAAACAAAAACAAAAACAGATGACATTGACTTCTCATCTAAAATACTATAAGCTAAAAGATTGAAATGCCATCTACGGAATGCTCCAAAAAGAGAATCAAAGCCCCCTAAATAGTTTGCCCAGCCAAGAGATTACTCATTTTTCAGGATGAAAGATATTTGCAGATATGCAAGAATTCACGGAGTTTATCACCCACACATCCCATCTCTGGAAAATACCTAAAGAAACAAACAAAAATGCACCAAATCAGAGACCTCACCATGCAGGAAATAAGCAGGTCAGCAAACAAGGATGAGTATGGAAGCTTGCTAGCATGCCTGCTCTCTCTGTTTTTCCCTAAATCTAAATGGAGAGAGGACGACTTCCTGGGGCTGTAACTGTTAAATAAGGACTCAGAAAATAGAAGGAACATACTACAAGGGAAATTACAACAGGAGCCCCAAACTAAAAGTGTTAATTTATCCTAACAAAATTCATGAGTTGGGGAGTAAAAGTATCCAAGGTCTCATCTTAGGTGGGGGACAAGGAGATAGTTCTAAAGGTCTCATTACAGTGAAGTGGGGAAAAGCAGGGAGGAAATGCAGTATCTTGGGTGTTATCAAATAGTAGAGTAATATGTATCTGATTATGAGTTAAATGAAAAAGGATGTAACCTTTAATGAGACAAAAAAGAACTTGCAAATTAACCAGAGAGAAAAATGAAATGCAAAGCAACTACATCAAATCAGCACAAACTGTCAGAAAGAAAATCACAGAAATAATCATAGAAGGAAATTATAAATATACCATAAAATGAAAGGAAAAACATCAAGTAAACAAGTTAATGAACTGAATTTCTCAATAAAATATAAAAGATGTTAGATCAGGTTTAAAAAGTAAAGCAAAAAATAAAACCCAGGTACATGATACTTATGAGAAAATTACTTAAGGGTATATAGAAATGTTGAAAATAAACAGATAGGCAAAAAAGATTCCAGACAAATGCAAACAGAAGGGAAGTAGGAATGTCAAAGTTACATAAAGTTGAAAAATATAGAAGAGGATAAATATTTGTTATGACAAAAAGAACACTTTACAAAGAAGTTATAGCCATTAACCAAGACAGAAGCTAAATATATAAAGCATTTATTATTAGAAATGGAAAAAATAAAATTTTAGTGTGAAATTTCATAATGCCTATTTCAAAAGTAGAGCTTGTAGGAAAAAAATTGAGATAACAGAGAGAAGAAATAATATAATAATCTGAATTAGCAGATGTATGTATAGGACCTTACATTCCTTGAGTATGGAATGGACTACTATTAGGAACCTGGACCATTTACAAAAATTGATCATGAAATGGTATCTAAGTTAGTGTTTAATAATTAGAATTTAGGAACTTTGCCATCTGAATTTGTAGGTTTTTTCCTTCTTGCCTTAATTTTAAACGGGTTTATGAAACTCACTGTGCAAACACAGGTTTTACAATGATTATATGGATACTTCATTTAAATATGCCTATGGTTAAGCTAAGATATTCATTTTTGGTGGTTCTAAGTGTAATGTTTGTTTCTTAAATTAAAAAAAAGACAAGGAAAAAACTGATAATGTAATGGGTCACAGAGATAAACCTTAGTGAATTTTACAAAGGAAAGCTCTTACAGACCATAACCTCTGATCATAATCAATAAAATTAGAAATAAAAATTAAAAGAAGAAAAGTATTTACTTAGAAATTAAGAAACCCACTCCTAGATAAATCTAGGATTAAAGAAGAAATCAAAAGGGAAACAATA
>PVIY010035215.1:0-26596 GCA_004026745.1 Myrmecophaga tridactyla
TCTAATGTCTTCTTGATCTCCTTTATGTCATTAGCAGTCCTATTTATTTTATTTAGTAGGTTTAGATGAACATCTTTGACTAGTTGTTCCAATGTCTGTGTCTCTTCTGGTGTTTTAATTTGGTTGTTAGGCTGGCCTATATCTGTCTGCATCATGATATACTTAGAGACCTTCTGTCTTGGCAGCATCTTGGCAAGTAAATATCTTGATTGGTTTATTTTGGAAGTTGATTTCCTTCACTAGTCTACAGCCTTGTATTTGCAGGATAGATGTGGAACAGAATGCAGGTCATGCAGTTGGGCACAACGGTAGGGTGATATATTGTAGCTCAGGTATATGCATAGGTTGGGTATACTACGCTGGTACCTGTGAGTATGGACACTAAATGGGGGCTAGAATTTGGTTGTGCAGGTGCATGTTTGTGGGGCGTGGCCCTGGTGACTGCTGGTCTAGAGTGTGGGACATTTTGTGTGCATGCGCAGAGCTCAGTAAAGTGCATCGCTGTTCCATCTGCATGGGCTGAGGGCGGATATGTCCTGGCTGCACAGGTCAGTACTTGCCCCAAGCTGGGGAGTGTGTTGGGGGGCCATACACATGCGCAGATCTGGGAGGGCCGTAAACTGATGTACACATGCACTAAGCTCAGGAGGGGTCGGGTTGCATGACTGTATGGACTGGAGGCGGGTGTACCCTGAGTATGGAGGTGAGCGCCCACAACCTTTATTCACAGTCGACTGCCTGCTGGTGGCAGAGACAGGGAGGTATGGCTTGGGAGGAGTGGAAGGAGACTGCCGTTGTGTAGGAGAGGTGGGTTGGGCAGTGCTTGGGGTGGGGGTAAGGCGAAGGTATGTGTCGGGGGGATTTGGCGGGGCAGGGGTACTTGGAACATGGGGAGGAGGGGCCATGTGACGGGGTTCAGGGGTGTGGGGTGGGTCGTGGTTCGTGAGTCCAAACCAGTGAGGATAATGCATTCAGGGAACGCAGCTCCCTTTGGCATTTGACGATCTAATTATTAAGTACCTTTGGCATTTGACGATCTAATTATTAAGTGTCTCGGATTAGGTCTGTTTGGAGTACACTGCACACCTTCAAATATAAAAAGTTCTCTTATGAGCCAGAATAAATTTTTGACACTATTACACAGAGTTAATAATAGAGGGGTATTTGGGAGAAAACTTGCCTATTGCAAACTGTAATATAATTAGCAGTAATATCTTAATATTCTCTCATCAACATTAACAAATGTACCATACCACATCAGTACTAGAGTCAACAATCTTAGTGGATAAGGGGTATAAGTTATTTGGATTTTCTTTTATATATATATTTTTAATTATTATTACAGTTATTTTTAGAGTAATGAAAATGATCTAAAATTGATTACAGTGATGACTGTGTAATTATGTGATGATACTGAGAGTCATCGATGGTTTACATTGTATGGGTTGCATGCTGTGTGAATATATCTCAACAAAACTGCTTTTAAAAAAAGTCAGAGTTTACAGTATGTTAATATGGTCATCTTAAACTCTTGGAATATTAAAGACATGGCCTTTTAAGTATTCTGATTTATTTAAAATGAGAAAGAGATTATAGAGTTGCAGAGACTGGAATATTCTTAACTATTTGTTGATGGATGTTCTAAGAGTCTGATGAGCTTATAATTACTGCTGAAATTAGTGCTTTCACTTGATTGTAAAAAAAATCTAAAATTTAATCTCTAGTCATTTAAAATAGACACAAGGATGAGAGCATATTAACATGAAAAGATGTTAAAATAATTTTACAGGTGAAAATTATATCATTCTAGAGCCTAGACAAATGAGAATAAGATGTGGTCAGTGTATTAGAGTCCTATCCACTAAAACAAATGCCATTTATTGGTTTGGCTTAAATAATTGGAGTTTACTGACTCACGGTTTTGAGGCTAGGAGAAGTTCAAAATAGCATCAGCGGTGCTGTGCTTTCTCCTGGAAGATGGCATTTTGGGCCTGACTACTGGTGATCCTCATTCCTTGGCTTTTCTGTCACATGTCAGTGGGCATGGTAGCATCTTCTTTATCTGCTGGGTTCCAATCACTTCCAGCTTCTGGTTGTTCCTCTTGGCTTCTTTATCTGTGGCCTTCTCTTTAAGGCCTCCAGCAAGATTAAGACCCATCCTGATTTGGTTGGGCCACCCATTAGCTGAAGTAATCTCATCAAAAAGTCCTGTATACAATGGATCAAGATTAAGAACATGTTATTTTCCAAGCTCACAGTGAGTATGCCTTTAGTGTTGTATGTCAGTCCTTATTTCATAATATTTCTATTGCAAGGAAAATCAGTTAATTCATTATAATTTGATGGTAGTAATATTTTTCAGGTCAGGACTGTTTATCTTGCTATATACTGATTGTAGTCAGCAAACAAGTGTCTTATTTGTTTCATAGGAGCTTATAAAGATGTTCTCAGGATGCTCTCTGTGCAGATGATGTTTTATGAATGAATAAATATGAATTACAAGTATGAATTTTGATTGGATAGTATTAGCTGTAAGAGTCTTGTTCATTCTCTGATGAGCTGAATATATAAATGTAGTAACAGCGCATTCAGGATTTTCAGGGATAGTTCAGATATTGTCTGTTCCACTATATGCACAAAGCATGAGAGAGACACATCTGGTCTCTTGTCTTTGTCACTTAATAGCTGTGTAACCTTTCCTGAGCTTTTTTCCTCACAAAATAAGAGTTACACTATCTGCATCCTTGTATGATCATGAGGATTAAATTATAAAATAGAGTAGCTCAACTACAAGGGAGGAAGAGAACAGAAGTGTCAGGGGAGGCCTTCAGGACTTGATAGCTTGCCTGACGTGATGGAAAATTGAGTTGGGGAATGCAGATGGTAATGTAAAATATAGTACAAGGGAAAAGGAGAGACATTTAATAATTTGAAGAAAAATAAAGCTATGTGAGAAAGAAAATATAATACTCTATTAAACTCTGTGGTAAATAATATTTATATGGTTGCATGAGTATTAGCATTGTCTGTTGACTTTCAAATCTTAGAATCAATCCTAAACATAGCACATAAAACAATATAAAATGTTATCAAAATTTTTAATACTAAATATTATTAAATAATATTAGTATGAATGACAAATTGGAGGGAAGGTGAGATAAAGGAAAAAGTAACGCATAAAAATAGCCTCATTTTGCAAGTGAAGAGCTAAGATTCTAGTTGATTGTATATTAAATGACAAGAATTAATAGTGATACAGTTGTTTTGAAGGTGAATTGGTGATATGAGTAAATACTCATCTTTTAATAACTGATGGTCCTGTAGTAATGTTTAAAATTACTAAATTTGGATATGTTGTATTATTTAGAGCATAAACGTAGCTACCAGAATAAGTTAACAGTGGTTGCTTCTTGAGTGGAACAGTGGGTAGGAAAGAGTAAACAGGAGAGTCCTGCTTTCATTGTAATTCCTTCCATATTATTTGATTTGATTTTTTTTTAAATTACAAGCATTTGGCAATGTAACATACACAACTATGTCAATAATTACTGCCTGACTTCAATGGTAGCTAGTATTAAATGTTACCGTGGCTGTTAATAATAAGTGCAAAGTATTTGATTATGGTCAACAGTATCTTATCCACAATTGAAGTCCAGAAAGTTCTGAAAACCAACAGTTTATAAGTTTACAGAAAAATCATGTGGTGGCAAAACCTAATCTAACTGGACTTAGGTCAACTTGTAGTCTTCATCACATTTAGTGTGACTATTCATTCTTCTGTGGAAGAAATATGTATATTTTAGGGTGCATGGTCTGGGAATTGAATGGAAGAAATATTAATATTTTTTATGGGTGATTCCCCAGATTCTTCTGGGAATATTATATATATGCACTCTGTTATTTTTTGAAATATAAAATATTCTGAATTCTGAAACTGATTTGGCTTCAGATTTTTCAGTTAGGGGATTATATCTATAATGGTTGGGGAAATACATAGATTATGTAAATTGTTCCAAATAACTTCTATATCCAAGTATCGTATATTTTATTTGTTTTTGTGTATGGGTGAAGGTTGATGGCATCTTATTTGAAAAGTTTTTAATTACATAAAGAATATATATTCTTTGTGTAAATTTAAACAAGGATAAAGGGAAAGTACCTTCCCTCTCATTCATTCCTTACCCTAGAAGTAACATTGTTTCAGTTAGGTCTATATCCTTCCAGACCTCTTTTTTAAAAAAAACAAACAAACTAATTACATATACTTTATGTCTTTCCTTAAATCATCTTTTATAAGATATTATATTTGAAAAGTAAATTAAACTTTTAAAAATTGAGTTATGTATTTATATCCTGTTCACTGGAAGAGTGATTTGTAGGGAACCAGGCAAGCATATTTTCTTATAGTGACTCCCTCAAATTGTAGTAAAACACTGAGACCTTGTAGAAAATTGTTAGGTCATTGTGCTCACTTGAGAAAGCAAGACAGCAGTTAGGAGCATGGGCTCTGGAGCCAGATAATGCACTGGCTGTGCTATGGTAATAATAGACTTAACTTCTGTGTTTGATTTGAGAATTAAATTCATGTAAAACACTTATAACTGTGCCTGGTCCATAGTAGGCGTTTAATAAATGTTGATTATTCTACAAGGTTGTTATTAATTCAGAAGTTTGTTATTAAAGTAAGTTTACTTGAAAAAGCTGACATGTTAATAATCTCTATGATCTTTATGGGATTTTTACACAGCTTATGTGGTGACAGGACCTAATCATTAGTCTTTATAGTACATTTCTGTTAGGTTCTAACAGTATCTCTGTCACTATTTTTCTTCATGTTTTTTTTTTTCCTGAGTTAGTCTAGATTTGTCTGTGTTACATAAGCCTTGCTCACATAAGGTTTGGAGTCAAGTTGACCTGAGTTTAGGAAAAATCCTATTTCAAAAGGAGACTTTTGTGAAGACTGATGAATTCTTATTGGTACACACTTCAAAACGTTGTTAAGGCAAACCAAAGCTATAGGCTGAGCCCCCAGTCTTGGGGTTTGTTCATATGAAACTTAACCCCGCAAAGGATAGGTCAAGTCTACTTAAAATTTAGGCCTAAGAGTCACCCCCAAGAGAGCTTCTTTTGTTGCTCAGATGTGGCCTCTCTCCAGCCAACCCAACGAGCAGTCTCACCACCCCCCCACCCCCCCACCCCCCCACGTGGGACATGACTCCCAGGGGTGTGGACCTTCCTGGCAACGTGGGACAGAGATCCTGGAATGAACTGAGACTCAGCATCAAGGGATTGAGGAAAACCCTAGAATGAGCTGACACTTAGCATCAAGGGATTGGAGAAAACCTTCTTGAGCAAAAGGGGGAAGAGGGAAATGAGACAAAGTGTCAATGGCTGAGAGATTCCAAACAGAGTCGAGAGGTTATCCTGGAGGTTATACTTATGCATCAAGTAGATATCATCTTGTTATTCAAGATGTAATGGAGAGGTTGGAGGGAACTGCCTGAAAATGTAGAGCTGTGTTCCGGTAGCCATGTTTCTTGAGGATGATTGAATAATGATACAGCTGTCACAGTGTGACTGTGTGATTGTGAAAACCTTGTGTCTGATGCTCCTTTTATCTACCTTGTCAACAAAGGAGTAGAACATATGGAATAAAAATAAATAATAGGGGGAAGAAATGCTAAAATAAATTTAGTTTGAAATGCTAGTGATCAATGAAAGCGAGGGGTAAGGGGTATTGTAGGTATAATCTTTTTTTTTCTTTCCTGTGTTCGTTTTATTTCTTTTTCTATTGTCTTTTTATTTCTTTTTCTGAATTAATGCAAATGTTCTAAGAGAAATGATGAATATGCAACCAAGTGATGATATTTTGAATTACTGATTATGTATGTTGATGTTTTTTTGTTTCTTAATTTTTTAATTAATAAATAAATTTTTTTAAAAAGTAAAAAAAAATTAAGGCAAACAAAATGCACTTAAGTAGATAGAACAAAAAAGAGAGGTCCTTATTTATAGATAGAACAAACCTCTAAAGGAATTAAAATCATAATTAACACTTTAATTATTTTAATACTTTAAAAAAAAATCCTTAAATTCAAGGAGAACACTCTTTCTAACTCACCCTAAATGCCTATTTTTAAGGTGGCTAGCCTTACAGTCATCCAGATCTAAAAAGGTAGACTGTTCCCCTGCAAGGCTACTGGCAGTAATTAAAATGATAGCCTTGGTTTACCCTTGCCTTGATTCCTTTGCCCTAGAAAGAAAGATCATCATATAGGTACCTTTGTATATTAGAAATATGTCTTGCCAATTAAAAAATAATTACTCTTCTGACTCTTTTAAGAGGAGAATGCTTCATTTTCCCCTATGGGGATTCTTAGGTTTTAGGTGAAATGATAGGAACTTTTCAGTGTCAAAATGGCCCTGAGAATAAAATTAACTGCTAATTCTGGGGATGGGTTGCAGTGGGAAACTTGAAAAGTTCTAGTAGAACAGGAGAAAAGTAGAATGCTGAGAAGTTTTAATAATGCAAGAAAATAGGAATTTTAAATAAATTGAAGTCAGCTGTTGAATTTGGTAGTAGCTAGAATCTACGATTTATACAAAACCATTCTATACTTATTCAGTAAATATTTGTTTAGCAGCTACTTTATGCCAGCATTATTGAAAAGTATGGTAAGGTAGACAGGATGTTTGGCTTTAAGGAGCTTTCAATCTGCTGAGGGAATCCAGGCAATAGATAAATAACCAAGAAATACATCTAATAGTGAAGAGTGGCGGACAAAGGACTAAAATAGTGTGATAGGATAGAAATGAAGTTACTGCTTTTGACTTAGAGCTCATGTAAAGCCTTTTTTAAAATTAACATTTAATCTGAAAACTGAAAGGCAAGAAACAGCCACCCATATGATGAGCAGGGAAGAGAAGGAACAGTTCAGGCAGACAGTTCAAAGTCATAAGACAGAAGAGAACTTTATTTTTTGAGGTACTGAATGGTGGTCAGAAAGACTTCAGTGTAGTGGGCAAGGGATGCAAGATGAGGTCAGAAAGATAGACAGGGATCATATCTTGAAGACCTGTGTAGGAGGTAGGATATTTTTCTAAATGCGGTGGATTTTGAATAGGTAGTGTCATCTGATTTAAGTCTCTGCTCTTTATGGAAACAATACGAAGCAACTGATACAACTTCTGACTAGTACAGAAATTTCACACTGTAGTCATCTTTTGTCAGTCTGGGAATTCACCATGATCTTGAGATGTATCTCTCAGGAATGTCAAGGTTGTATAATAAGTAATTTTTTGTGTCTACAGTAATTGATTTTTTGTTACTTAAAATATTAAGAGTAATTGTTTATGTTCCAATATTGCTTTTTTTTTTTTTCATCTTTGTATTTGAAGAGTTTTTTTTCTTTACTCTTAAGAGTGATTTGGGAGGCAAATTATTTTCTAGGGAAAAACTTCTCAGGTCTGATAGGAATCAGAAGAAGAGTGATTTGTTTTTACTACAGTTATACTCTCTCTGTTCCAGAATGCAAGGACTACTTGAGTTCCTAATACTCCATGATCTCTGTTCCCATATCTGAATAATAAGCCCCTTGTCTTGGTATTCCCCCCTAAGATTACTTTCAAGCTATTGTAGGGTTTTTAATGATAGAGAAGTTGATTTCAAGTGTCGCATTATTAATCATCTCATACATTTTTACATGTAAAAACCATCCTACCTTTGTATTATACTTCTAGAGAATTATGATTAATCATTTGGCTACAATTTATACTATCTTTGTTTCCTCTGAATTAAGATTAACATTTTAATGTATTTGCTTTTTGTTTGTGATCCCAGGGTGGTGTCATTTCTTCCGATATGATTGAAATGATATTTTCCAATAGCCCAGAGCAACAGCTTTCAGCAACACAGAAATTCAGAAAATTGCTTTCGAAAGGTGAGCTCTAGAAATGTTGTGTATTTTAATATATATCTAAAATATTACTCTACTGTATTATTTTTCATACCACAGATAACTTACTTTTGGAGTCTGTCAACAGAAGGAAAGACCACATACAGAAATATGTGTAACTGTGAGCAATGCCTAATGTTTTGGGTTTCCTTACTTATTTGTAAAATCTTACCAGGACCAGCAAGCATTACTTTTATTCCTCAGCTATCTTATAAAAGACATTATAGTGATAATAGTAGTAGTCGATATGTCATTGATTTAAGAAACTCTACCCTTTTTTAATAAAAAACTTTTAAAAATATTACTTGAAGGAACAATAATTGTTTATTTTAATGTTAGCAGTTTACCATTGAATGTTAAGTGTTGATTTATTGGTAGACAATTGCATAATTGTAGAATGAAATATAATACTTGCCATCTTTGGCAAGTAAAGAGAACTCTGAACCATATTAAAATTTTGATAATAAATGCTTAAACTAGCTGACTAAGCCACCCCCCCCAACATGCACACACATACACACCCAGTAATCACTTAAGGTTATTTAGAGTCATTAGTGAAAAAATGCATATAGTCCTTGAGATTACCGGATTATAAAACTGCCACCACCACCACCACCACCACAAAAAAACCTCTTATGTCTTTTGGATGACAACCTAGTAAATATTTGAAGGACATTGTCATGTATGCTTTACCAACCCTCTAAAATAATCTTGTCTCTTTTTAGCATGCTGAGCCTAAGAGTGTCTCACATAATGTGGCTTTTCAAAGCCTTTTGCTATCCTACTACATTCTTGCATCAGATCTGGTTTACCAGCATCCCTTTTTAAAATATGACATGTTCTGATAACTGTAGGGTATTGGGATAGATTACCTTCCTTATTCTGAGATTACACATTTCAAGAATGTAGTCCAGAATAGCATTTGTTATTTTGAAAGTCTTAGCATAGTAATGCTTCATTGAATTTGCAGCCAACTAAGCTACCCAGCACCTTTCCACATGCATTGTTAGGTCTTATCTTTTTGTTTTGTTTTGCTTTTAAATTGCTTTAAAAAAATCAGTTGCTGAATTTTGCTTTATCCTTGTTTTATTGCCAAATTTGACCTGTTATTCTCCTTTGTGTTAATTTCTGCTACACTGCATATTAACTGATTCATCTTTATTGTAATTCTCAAGTTTGTTTGCTGTGTTTATCTAAATGGTTGATAAAAATCTTGAACCGGGCAAATGACATGTCATTAGAGCCCTCTTCAAATTATTGTTGACCTATATTAGTCACCTCTTTCAGTAAGTCCATCGGCTTGGCTAACAATCTCCAACTGCCATTTCTCTGGCAATACACATGAATGTCATAAAAAATCTTTGCCAAATCTCTGACTAAAATTAGCACGCTAATTGCCTATGATATTTTAGGCTTTTCAGTCAGCAAGTTTTAATTGAATGACTTTATTTATAAGATATTGCCATAAATGAAAATGAAATTAATCTGGCATGTCATCCTTAGTGAATTCTTTCTGGCCCCTACTTACCACTAAAGGTGCAAAATTAAATCCTCCCAAGCACACTCAGAATCCCCTAAAGCAGTTTCTTAAGAACGTTTGTGTTAAGGAAAACAGACTGAAAGCCCATGTAGAAAAAAAGTGCTAGAAGGAAGGAAGTATATCAAAATACTAAGCATGGTTGTCTTTGGTAGCTTTTCCTCCTTCTTTCTAAATTTTCTAAAATAGTAGTGATAGTAATTATAATTTTTAAGAATTCTGTTTGTCCTTCATTTCCATAATAAGGCTTAATTTCTTTGTGAAAACTTTCAAGTTACCCTAGTCCAAAGTGACCGAACTCAAGTCTCTATATATTTTTGTGGATTTCTAACATGAAAGATGGGGGAAATAGAGGGGGGTGAGTTGTCGTGAATTAATTTTGAGCTATAAAAGTCCTTGCATTGAGATCAAAGGATTGTTTTTCTTCTTTCCTTGTATTTTATCGGGAAACAGAGCCCAATCCCCCTATTGATGAAGTCATCAGCACACCAGGAGTAGTGGCCAGGTTTGTGGAGTTCCTCAAACGAAAAGAAAATTGTACACTGCAGGTGCGAACCATTTTCATTTTTGCTTTTATTCATAATTCTCTTTGCAAACTTATGTACACGAATTTGTTACTAATTTTAATCTATATGAAGGGCTAATTTGTTTACAGTAATACTCCTGACAACCAGATTGCAAAGCTGCTTTTGCAGCTTTGTTAACATTCAGGCCTTCATGTTGCTCTTTAAAATTCTTACCATTTTTAATCACTTGAAAATTGTTTATGGTGATTTTGGGTAATGCTTGTCTAATAGGGAAATGTTTGCAGCAGAGGAAACATTAGAAGATAATAACCAGTTTGTGGGCTACATAAACTTTGGTTTTAGGGATTTTAAAATTATACTTGTTCGCTTTCTTGGGCTTGTACAATGTGGCATAGATCAGAGATGCACTAATCTTGAAACCTGTTCCTAATTAATCTCTTTCTCTTCCTAAAACTGCTGACAAGGAGAAAGTTTTGTCAGGAATCTGTACATTCTTCTATGTTAATTTAGTTTATCCATACTGTACTATATGGAGGTTCTTAGAAGATATGCCACAACTCCTGGATTGGATAATCGTCACAGTAAAAGAGACCAGTTGTCAACTGACTTATCCTGAAAGTTGTCTTGAGATTTTAAAATACTATTTTTTCCTTAATAAAGTTGGATTTTTAGTGAACTGGCGATTTTCCAGTTCTAGAATTCCTTACATGACCAACTGAATCATTATCTGTATTCTTTAGCAGATAAAGGAGATCCTTGAATTCTTACCTGTAGAGTCTAATCTAAAGAGCTATGATCCTTTAGAGAAACTCTACAGTACAACTGTAAAATTTGGTTAAATACCGAATGGATCACAAATGGGATTTTTTTCCCCAAATAAATATTTCTCCCACCCCCTTGTTTGTTCCCTCACCCTTGTTTCTGTAAGGCTGATACCATGTAAGGATTAGGGCAGTTTTGTAAATAATATGTCCTTGTCTCAGGTCCCTTTAATATGTCCTTGTCTCAGGTCCCTTACTATCCAGAGCATTGTTAGATAATTCATAAGACTTGATGCTTCATCTTCATATTTTCTCTTCCTTTCCTCCCACCCTATCCATCTTTTCTTTCTTTTATACTCTTTGTTGCGGTAATGAGTTCCTTCCAGAGGAAAAACAAGAAATCCAGAAAAGGTAGAGTACTTCAATGTCCCATCAGCTTTTTCTTCTCCAGTTTGACATTTACCAATTTCTAGGTTCATTTGAGTTCAGATTCTGTTTTGCTAGCTGCCATCTGGATTACAATTCTGGTTCCCATCTAAGGCCAGGATCACCAGGCACCTGAAAAACACCAGGTTCACCTAGAGAGCAAGGAAAGAAAGACTTTTCTCAGAAAAAAAAAGGAATCCAGACAACCAACACTGCAGAGAACAGAGCCTGAGTCCCCGAGCAACCTGCCAAGAGAACCAGAGGAACCAAATGGAGGAATTTTATTTACTGCAGTTTAACATTTGAAATCCTTTTTAGGAAGAGGGGAGGTAGGGAAAATTATTACTTTGTTCATGCTGAAAAAATGTTTCTTTCCTATCTCAGGAAAAGAGAGTAGCCAAGAGAGATACTATATTTTTTCCCTCAATCTAGCAATTTTTAATAAAGGTGGTTGCAGAGGTCCAGTCTTTTAATGTATTAATGAAAGATGGTATAATCCCCCAGACCTAAATGAAAGAAGTCAGAGAGATGGATCTTTCCCATGTGTTCATTCTTCAAATACTCTCCTAAGTTTACAGTATGTTCTCTAAGACAGTGCATTCTCCTGGCTAAAGCATGTAAATTCTCCATCATTTTGATTTGGTATTCTGTAATCTAGAACATGTATCTTAATACATCTGAAGATGAAAAGCCTTCAGAAATTTCTGATTTTCTTCTCTAAATTCCAAGATTCCACCTTTGTGTAAACTGATAATTAGACTGAAAAATTGACAAATGATTCCTCTCAAGTGTCCTTGAGCCTGGCATGTGGCCCAGATCCCTTTACCTTATGATTTTCACCTTAGCTGTCCAGAGACTCTGAGAAATAACAAACCTGTTAATTATTTAATTATATCTAGCTTTTTTTTTCTGTGCATATTTAAGCACAAATGTCTTTTCTTTCCGTTGTGACTAATCAGTAACCTTGACCACCCAGAAGTGGGAAGAACAAGCTTACTGAGGGAAGCTATAGAGCTAGGAAGCTTCATGCTCTGGCACTTCTTCAAATAATTAGAGTAAAATGCCCTGGAAAGCTTGGAAGGTACTCCTTCTTTTGTCTTCTTGGAAAGTACTAGGGTATAAAGTGCAATATTCCTACCTGCTTACTAGAAATATATGGTCCATCTTTGGAACAGGGCTTTTGCGATTTCTCTCCAGGGAGTCATAATGTATGATGTCAATAGGAAATTTGATGGCTCAACTCATGAGTAAATTATGTGGACAGACTTAATCCCTTTATTCATAGATAAAAAACCATAAATCTAGTGGAAGGTTTCCTCTATCCTCAAGTCAGTGAGGCACCTCAAACCAGACAGATAAAAATGTTTACTTTTGGCAGTGCTCTGCAGGTGCTTACTTGTCCTCAAACAGGAGATAAACATGGGTGGAATCTAGGACTTATCTAAGGGCATTCTGAAGCTCAGTGACATCTAAATCTCATGCATACTTGAGCCCTTGAGATGAGATTGGTCTACCCTTTTTTATGTTCACTGAGCCCACTTTGTTTGATTCTTTGAATCCAGGCCCAACGCCTTTATACTGTCCTTTGCAGTGCTGGAATGTTGCATCCCCAATAAGCTTATAAAAATTCTAGAGACAAGTAAATTGCGTCCTAGATCCAAATAGTAGACAGGTACTCCTTTTGGAATTGTTAATTTGAATTAAATTGGTTGTTTCCCCTTTGCTGTCTTTCTTGTCCCCTCTAAAAGCTTAATATGATAAACTGCAGTAATCCTTCATCCTCATGCATCTTTTTCCATCTCCATTGATCCCTCTGTCTTTCCTGGAAGGTTGCTCAGATGACTCAAGCACTGTTCTCTACAGAGTTTGATATCTGGGTTTATTTTTCTGATGTGAGCCTCTCTTTTCACTTGCTCTCCAGGTGAGCCTGGCATTTGCTAGGAACCAGAGTGGAACCGGCAAAGTGGCCAGCAACAGAGTCCTGATCCAAATGGAGAAAGGGAACCAGGCGTACCTCAACCTGGAGTGGGAAACTTGATAGGAGGTCAGAAGTACTTCAGCTTTGGATTCTCATTTTCCTTTTTTAAGGAACTGAGCACCAGAAGGTAGAGACTGAGAGAGGGGAGAGAGAAAACATCAAGTCTTCAGTGTACCCGTTCAGATTTCTCAATTTTTAGCCTTAGTTAGCAAGTTCTGGACAGTGAAGATCATAGCAGAATTAAACTTTATAAGCAATCACAGCTGCATGACAGGTTGTTTCCTTGCATGATGCCAGACTTGGAACACTAAGAATATGATAGTTAAAAACAGCAAAAATAAACTAAAATTATCATTATTTTGGCCCCATTTATTTATTCAAATGATACCATTTCTTAGATTTTTTTTTTTTCGTTTCTTCATATTACTAATTTTCTCTTAAGATTCATTGTTACTTACGTGAATGCTTTTTTTGGCTATTTCTATTGTAAGATAGGAAATTGTTTTGTTGTCAGTTCTGAGCACTCCCATTTCACAACTCTTCTTTCATGTTAAATTGTCATCTGGGACCCAGCACTGAAACGTTAAAAAAAAAAACAAAGACTCCAGAACCCAGTGAAATACAGTTTAAAACATTATGAAAAGTCCATTATTAAATGGAAGCTAGATAATTCAAAGTTAAGCCAATTTTATAAGAACATACTTACACATTAAATACATTTGAAAGTTGCTTTTTCCAACACTTTAACATGGGCCTATACTCACAGGAGTGAATGTGCGTACATATGCATGTGGGTATAGGAAATCACACACATTGTGTGTGTGTGTTAATGTACTTTTAATGCGTGAATCCACATGATAATAGTCTCAGTGGCACTCTTATAATAGTGGACAAGTTTGTCTACTTCTGTCCCTGGTAATGGCAAACTATTTTTTTATTTCCATTCTTACCAAGAGATGCCTTGAGCTTTCTTTGCATTCAGAAGGTATCATCATGTACTTCTTAGTAATAAACGTAATTTCAGCATACTCTTTGTTTTGCTAAGATGTCCTAATTTCCAAATTTTATTCCATCCATGTTTGGGCTATTATGCATGTGTTGTTCATTTTCCTAATTGTTAATTATCACTCAGTTTTGATTTGCTTCTCCCTTTTATTCACTTGAGTAGTTTGTGGAATTCACTCTCATTTCGTCTGAGATCTTTTGTGCTAAGCCTCATAAGACAGCAGTTTGAACTCTGGCTCCAATTAGCATTCCAAGTAATTTCTTCTCACTAATAACTCTTTACCATACCTTTATCTACTCAGGTTATTATAAGCATTTCTTTTACATCAAAATTTTACTGCAATACTTTTTATTTTCAGAATAGATAAGTATGTGTGCTGATCTTATTCATTCTTTCCAGATTGGTATTTCTCACAGTTGTCATTTCTCTGACTTAATCTCTGAATTATCTGATGGCTATTGAACTTTTGAGTCTGCCTTTTAGTAGGACAGCTTGCTTTTATACACAAATCATTTGTCTCTGTTTTACTAATTAGTTGTCCTTGTAAGTGAAAGAAAATACATTTTAAGTGAACCATCTTTTCGTTTTGCATCCACCAAATAACTTGGCAAACTGCTATTCAAGATTTCTTGACATTTATACCAAAATTACAAGCAACTGAAGATTCTTATGGAAGTGTTACGTGTGTATTTTAGAGAGGATTGGCTGGGTTTCATAGCTCACTAGATTACAAGACTGTAATCTAGTACTTCTCTTTGGCTGTGTAACGTTGCTCAAATTGTTAGCTTGTTGAATCTTTCTCTCTGACACTTTCTTCATTTGTAAACTAGAAAGGCCAGATACCTTACTTCTCTGATCGCATTCATATCTTCTGTTTACCAATCTCTTTATATCTTCTGTTTACCATTGTGCAATGGCTGTTGTGAGGATCACTTGAAAGTATGTGAATACTGCTTTCAAAATACAGAGTACTGTACAAGTGTAAAGTTTTAATTCAGACAGATCGAAAAGGATTCGAGCATTCATTTCAGTAGAAGTTTAGTTACAGACCTGATCTCTGATACCTTTTTACTTGGTGATGTTCAATGTTTAATTGATAAGTCTCCTAAGCGTCACAAACGAAGCCCTTTTACTGTGGTGCCCCTACTCTGGGCCTCCCTGCTGTTTTAATATCAGTGTCCAGCTAGGCTATTCGTCCTCTTCATCTTGCTCATGTGTATGTCACTTATAGTTTCTTTGAACGTTTCCTTCTTTAAGAGTCTTCTATGAATTTGCTGTCATTCATAGAGCTCTAGATTATGCTAATCAAATTGTCTTCCCATTTCTTTCATCTTTCCCCACGCCCAGAGATAAATGACTTAGTTTTTCATGTGGCAGTTGCCTTTTAACTTGAGTCACAGTTTTATGTTCAACAAGCATACCACTGAACTTTTTATTTTTTTGCATATGTACTTCATTAAGAAATAAATAGAAGACAAAAGGAGAGAAGGAAACAAGCTCAAAATTCAGTTAAGAAACCTTATCTGATAGAAATGTGAGAGTTCATTTTGAATTTCTTAATATTAAGCTGAAGAGTCAAGTTACTGTAGAAATGAATATATAAAATTATTATGCTATAATTTTTTTGCTTTAATTAATTCCCTTTGTGTCTTCTGTTTACCATTGCTTTAATTATTCAGGTTACCCACCTTTCTCCCTTTTAGTAATGGTCTTGAAAAGATAATCTTATTTCTGTACTTTGGTTTGGAAATTTTTCATTTATTGGAAGCTCTTATGCTCTCGAGTGGCAATTTTTATTAATTGTATGCCTCTTAACTCACTTTGACCTACTTATTTTTGCATTTTTCTTTGTGCTTATATTTTATACATTTAACATTAATGTTCCCTTTCTATTTTACTTTTCCCTTCCTTTAAAAAAAGTTTTTTGTAAAGTTGGGTCATGTACATGGTACAAGTCCAAAAGGGTACATAAGGCTTTACAGTGAAAAGTGTCTCTCTCACTCTTGTTCCCTTGTTACAAGATCAATAAGTATTTGAAATTCCTCATGCTATCTTCCAGAGATATTTTGTATTATAAGTAAATTAATGTGTGTATTCTTTTCAAAACTTTTTTAGAAATATATTGTGATAGCATCTTAATGTATGCTGTTTTGCATTTGATTTTTATATTCATTCCTCAGGAGATTTCCATATCAGCACATGAAGAATTCCCTCCTTTTTCTGGTTGTGTGTCAGCCCTTGATTTGAAAATTTAGATACCTTGAATATTCCTCTAGGCTGAGATACTTCTTCTGGGAATTTCTTTAAAATTAATACATGTTATTCAACTGGTAGATTGAATGACTCTTTCCTTCATGAACAGAAAACTTTATTATAAGTAAACAAGGTATTAAGTTCTAATGAAAAATTATTTTTATTTTTATAGTTTGAATCAGCTTGGGTACTGACAAATATTGCTTCAGGGAATTCTCTGCAGACCCGGATTGTGATTCAGGCAGGTGCTGTTCCCATCTTCATAGAGTTGCTCAGCTCAGAGTTTGAAGATGTCCAGGAGCAGGTAAAAAATAAAATAAAGAAAAGCAGATGAAAGAATGCAGTTTCTCCCTTTGGTCAGGGCCTGATTTCACCTCTTGGTCATGGCAATTCGTGGGACTATTCTAGAGATCTAAACTTAAAGTAGAGAGTTTCGTAGAGAATATAAGCAGAATTTCCTAGACACGTAACTGTTTTTTTCCCTTCCAACTTTGAAATTCTTTAAGCCATATAGAAACATTTTTTTAGAGCTTGTTAATAGTTACTGATAGAACTTTTTCTTGTAGGACTCTCTAGGTTGATTGAACTACAGGTCTTTGCAGCTTTCATGAAGGAAAAGATGTAGAAAACACAGGGTGCACAGGTAGTTCTTGCCTGCCATACAGGAGAACAAAATTCCCTATGATGTACATATCACATATCTGCCTCTGGTGTGTGTGTATATAGGTATACATATATGTAGAGAGACATAAAAAATATATAAAAAGCATGAACTTGTTATCACAGCCACCTTTATCAAATTTGTAAATATAAATCAGTGGTAAATAAGTATTTTTTTACAGCTTTATTGCAGCAATATTGATATCCAATAAACTATATATTTAAAGTATGCAATTTGGTAAGTGCTGACATACGGGTACATCCATGGAACCATCATAATCAAGGTAATTAATATATCCCTTACACCTAAAATTTAATAAAATTATCTGCATTTTGCTTGCTCTTAAATTCTTTGACTGTTTTCTCATGTCATCCAGCTTAAAATGCATTTTAAAAGAAAATTCGTTTATGACAGTGCAGATAGCTTTCAGCAGTGGCATAATCATGTAAAACACATTTAGCAATATTTTACTTCGTACAGTAAATAAGAAAGTAGTCCTTTGAAAATGTGTCATAGGAATGTTATTTTTACATTAATGCTGAAAAATGCCAAGGTTGTTTCTATCAAGGCAGTAGGGCCTTCTTCCCTTTTTTAAATTTTTTAAAAATAAAAATGAAAGGATTTGCCATTTTAACAAATCACCATTAATTCTAATAGTAATCTCTTGGGGAGCTTTGAACCAAGGTTGGCAAGATTTGAAATGGAGTTCCAAGTTTTTAAAAAAATAAGATAAGGCAGGCAGTTGTGGCTCAGTGGCAGAGTTCTCACCTGCCGTACCAGAGACCCGGGTTTGATTCCTGTTGCCTGCCCATGCAAAAAATAATAATAATTTTAAGACAATTCTGAGACAGACCAGAAAGTGGAAGTCACTTTTATTAACTTTTAAGTAGATATTCACTTTAATTTTGCTGTAGAAATGGATGGATTGTCTAAAGTTTGCCTTTTATCTTGCTAGAGCCTGATTGTTGTTTATACTCCTTAATTTTGGTCATATTGCAAAACTAGAGTTCTGGTCAGAAATAACTCCTATGAAGCTTTAAATTGTGCTTTCCATCCTGAAATTCCCACCTGAGACTTCACAGGCCAGTGAGCGGATGTGAAAATCATTTCTGGTGTACAAGCTAACTATTGGTGCAGCTGGATTAACCTCCTATATAGCTATACCTGAATCAAACCATCACATCATTTAGATGGATCCCAATAGGCTTATCCAAGAGGTTCCCCCTGATCTCTTAGAAAAATAAGAGGGTAAACAGTGTGTCTTCAAGCTAAGCTTCCTAAGGGTTTGCTTGCTATTGAGTTAGCCTTTAGGTAGAGAGAACAGAGTGTCACTTCAGTTCACTTACACTCCAAGCTCGTCTAGTTTCTGCTAAATTATCCAGTGTGTGGGAAAACTTGACTAGTCAAAAGAGACCTTCCATAGGGACTTCCCCCCATAAATAGACTCAAACTCTTATAAATATATTCTTAGGGTGCTCTCTAAATTTCTCCACAAATACTCCTCGAAATTTAATGTCTCTCAAGTCCATGGAAAGTTAATCATGGGCTTGGAACTACCAGGAGCCACACAACAGTCTACATGGCCAAGTAAGGCTGTTAACTCAGCTGGTATGTAAAGCTTTTCATTGCAGTGTGTCTTGTTGGGTAAAGTATCTTCTTATACAACATGATGGTGAACTCTGCTTAACTGTTTTGACATTGAGAAGAATCCAAATATATCACCTATAAAAAATTCAAAATTTTGGCTCTAAGGCTGGAGCTGGAGATTGCAGTTTGATCAGTTCCACAAGTGCAGGGAGACTCCTCCAGCTTAATCTGACACATCCACACTATTGGCTATACTCAAAAACTAGAGACCTGGGAGTTAACCTTGCAGATAACTAACTGGATGATTAACATGTATTTTTACCCAGCTAGGTAAGCCATTTTAATCTCTGTTAAATACCAAGAACATATGTAGGTGTGGGAATCGGGAGATAAAGAATATGAGAAATGATTCCTTCCCTAAATAAGCTTACTGGCATGAATATTCACATTTCCTTCAGTATATTGTACACTAGAATATTATTGGTCTTCTTCTCCCAGCCACACCACAATGTCATTTGACTCCCTGACTATTAAACTTAGGAATGTTAATTGTTAATGTCCATATATAATATATTGATTAATTACTATATGTAAAGAGTTGTTGTGATATGCTGGCTTCATTTTTGAAAGAATTATGAGGGGATTAAGCTTTAACCCATGATTAATGAATAATTCTTTCTCAGGCAGTCTGGGCTCTTGGTAACATTGCTGGAGATAGTACCATGTGCAGGGATTATGTCTTAGACTGCAATATCCTTCCTCCACTGTTGCAGTAAGTTTCTTTTTCTTCTCTCCTTTTTTTTTTTTTTTGTAGTAATAAAACCTTGGGAGGTTCCTTAGAAAGCAGTACATCTTTGGAAAGGATTTTGAATTTCTTCTTTTTTTTTTGGTAATAAAACCTTGGGAGGTTCATCAGAAAAGCAGTACATCTTTGGAAATGATTTTAGATTTCCTAGTATTATTTTCCAATCCAGATAATTTCTTGTTAGTTTGTTGTGGTCATTTCTTCAAGTACTCTTCTTTCCAGTGCCAAAATTCTGAATTTTGAGAATTAGAATTAATGAAGCTTCATTGTTCTGGGGAAAAGTTATTTGAGGACATCTGTTTATTAGTAGAATTAAATGGTTTAGTATTTAGCTTGTGCTGTAGGAGAATTAATATCTGTCAAATAGTTTACAATTATATCATCATGCTTATAGGTTATTTTCAAAGCAAAACCGTCTGACCATGACCCGGAATGCAGTGTGGGCTTTGTCTAATCTCTGTAGAGGAAAAAGTCCACCTCCAGAATTTGCAAAGGTAAGAATTATGCTTGTGGAAAATTAGCAGAAAAAGCACAAGTAAAAGAACATAGCATCCAATTTTAATGTGAACTAAAAGAGGAAAGATTTTTAACAAAATCTAAAAGGTTAGAAATTGGTTTGTTTCTAGAGAAGCAGGGTTTTTTTTTTTGGTTATTGTTTGTTTTTAATTTAGAGTAATTTTTTACTCTCTGAATTGATCCTAAAACCTAGTACTTTTTATTCATAACAAATATCTAAATACGGAATTCCCTAGGTTTAGTACTTTTGAAAGTTCCGTTCAAAAACTACAAAGTGATTTTTGCCAAGGACTCTCATTCTTAAGAATTGTTTTTGAAACTTTGCTCCCTGAATTTAGTTTACTTGGGCTTGGATGCCTCATCAAAGAAAACTGTGAGTCCACAAATAGTATGCATAACTTATATCACCTTCCTTTTGCAGGTTTCCCCCTGCCTGAATGTGCTTTCCTGGTTGCTCTTTGTCAGTGACACTGATGTGCTGGCTGATGCCTGCTGGGCGCTCTCATATCTATCAGACGGCCCTAATGATAAAATTCAAGCAGTCATTGATGCAGGCGTCTGTAGGAGACTTGTGGAACTGCTGATGTAAGCTATCTTTAAGAAAGTGTCTGCTCTTTTTTTGTAGTGGTTCAGTTAGTAATTGATTATACATTGTGTTGTTTTTTGTGCTTTGGGCTGCTGACTTTTGTTACTGTTATTTTAATGCCCAAATGTTTTTGTTTTTTTGAGGCCTATAAAGAACCTCGCTCTCCTCTGTTGTTAGCAGTCCTGTAGCAGAAACATTTGGAAAACTGACTATATAGTTCCAGCTAATAGTCATTGTATCTCAGAATAAATGTGCAGGAGCTGACAAAAAGTTTTTTAAAGAGTGATCAATCTTATTAACAAGGAGAGAAAATAGGACCTGTAAGGAAAGATTAAAGAATATTCTGATTACAGTCTGCCAGAATTGAATATCTATCTTCAGATGTATGAAGGGCTTTGAGGAGGTTTTATTATTATTTTTATTTATTATTATTATTATTGTAAGACAACAGAGATTTATTAGGAAGAGTTTAGTACTTGAAGTCTGAAGCCAGGCTTTCACTTTTAAGTTAGTTCAGCTGTTGACATATTTTCACCCCTGCAAAAATTGTATAATTCATAAAATTGAAAGGTGCTATCTGTATAAATGTTAATTATTACTTTCCATTACCTCAGCAACCATAGAGGAACAAGTAAAAGGAAAATGAAACATATTAAAGAATGAGAGGGGAAACTTGAAATCCAAGTGATTAAGACACTGGAAAAAATTACTAGAAAACATTTGTAGTTTTAAGCCAAAAATGTTAAATAAGGGGAAAGGCTGTTCTTCTTGGGATGTTAGATATAACATTTCTTTTTATGCTTGTAGGCATAATGATTATAAAGTGGTTTCTCCTGCCTTGCGAGCTGTAGGAAACATTGTCACAGGGGATGATATTCAGACACAGGTATAAATAACTATTTAAGTTTTATTCTATTCACAAAAAGTATATTGAACCCATGACCATAATTCTAAGATAATATTTAACTCCATATTATTAGGGGAAATTGACATATATACTGTTTTCATTAATGTATGTTTAAAGTCTTGACTCAGGTAACTACTCTCAACACCTTCAGTATCTCTATCCTAACCTGTTACTTGTAGCAATTTTGAGTTCCTGTGTAATTTGACTTTTTCTACTGGGCACACAGATCTTTGTTTCCAACTACTCTTTTTAATTGAAATGGTTTTTTGTGAGCAGCAAAATAAAACCTCTAGAAGCATCCCTTCTCTATCTCTGTCACTTCATCTCATCCTCTCTGATAGCTTCCTCCCTTTTGTACATATACAAGTCTCTTGTATAAGGAGAATTCTTGCACTTTACAGTTTCTTTTAACTTTCTAACATCACCACCTGCTCAGCTCAGTAGCTGTACCAAAGCATACCAGTTGGAGTTGATTTCCCTGATCTCTCATCTGCATTGACAACATCTTTAAATCATCTTCCTAGGTTTCTGTGATATTGAAGTATTTTGGTTGTCTTGTCTCATTGACCATTTATTTCTCTTTGACAAATACCTTTTCCCTCCTAATCAAAACTCCCTCCAGGAGTTAGGCCTTCAGCTTCATTCATCAATCTTATTGACAACTTTCATTATAACCTTTGTTGATAACACTTTTGTGGGTTGAGAATTGGGAGTTATATTTTAGCCTTAGCTCTTCTTTAACCAGCTCTGACTCTGAACAAGATATTTAATGTCGTCACTTTTCTCATCTCTGATTTTGTTCACTAAGGTTTCTTTCAACTCTAATATTTGCTTTATCATGTTCACGTGGAAACTCATTGTTTTCGCCTTTATATCTGGACCTCTGCTAATATTCCTTATATCAGTGAATGGCGTTAATAGTTGTCCAGGCCACTCTTCCCTCTCCTCCATCTCTCTTATCAGTACTAAATTCTATTATTCCATCTTTATCCATCCCTGCCAGTGCTTAGTTGAGACATTTCTTGTACCATTCCCACATCTTGGCCCCTATACAGAGGAGTGCTATTCAACAAAATAAAGAAACTTCTATGTTACTGATATGGAAAATATCCAGGTCATATTGTTTAGAAAGAAGAAAAAGACAGAACAGTGTAGAATATGTTACCATTTATATAAAAAGGAAAAGGGGAGGGAATGTGAATATATATTTGATTGTATCTGTATAAAATTTCTCTGGAAGGATACATAGGGAACTAAGAACATTAGTTGTCTTTGGTGGAGAAGTGGGTGGCTGGAGTATAGGAATGGAAAGAAGGTTTTTAACTATATAACCTCTATAGAACTATGTAAGTGTATTTGCTATTTTAAAAAAAGGAAATTGTCAAATATTCACCATTACTAATAGTTTCTGTCTTACCATGTTTATTCCTTGAGTTAGCAATGCTCTGTCTCAGCTCTGAATGTCAGCACATACTTTTTTCCCTTTGTGCGGAAAATCCTCATCTCTGCCCTGACCACTACCTCGTATATTCACACTCCATCATAGTACTTATCACACTGTATTCTGTCTCTTTGCTTCTAGAGGGGAACTGTGTCAATCTTGTTCATTACTGTGCCTCCATAATCTGGCACCATGTGTAGAAACTCAAAAAGTATTTATTGAATGAATGAATTTCTGAATCTATACATCTAGTTCTGATCTCTCGCAAGTTCTGGTCCCATGTTTCCAGTTGTCTGTTAGATACTTCTGTTTGCATGCCTCATATTTGACTCTCAGAGTTTATCTTCTTTCCCTACAAAGCAAATTCTAAGTCCTGATTTTTCTTATATCTGTCAGTGATATATGAAACTGTTCACTTATTCACCCACATTTGAAACTTCGCTGTCATACTTGGTGTCTTCTGTCATCTTTGTGTATAACAACTCACCAAGTCTTGTTGATTCTTACAGTTGCTAGAGCCACACCTGATTGCCTCATTTTGGTCCATGTCTGCTCACACACAAGGGTTGTTGCTGTATGCACCTAGTTTGTTTTGTGATCTCCCAAGCAATTAAAGCTCTCAATTTATTTTTCCCTAATATCAGCTTATCCTTTCTTAAAATAACCTTGTTCACATTATTTATTTTCCCCTTAGAAACTACGGGGTGTGCTAGAGCCACACCTGATTACCTCATTTTGGTCCGTGTCTGCTCACACACAAGGGTTGTTGCTGTATGCACCTAGTTTGTTTTGTGCTCTCCCAAGCAATTAAAGCTCTCAATTTATTTTTCCTTAATATCAGCTTATCCTTTCTTAAAATAACCTTGTTCACATTATTTATTTTCCCCTTAGAAACAGTGAGTTTCTTTAGTGCCAGTGGGTAAAAGAACTTTGAAAGACACTAAGGAGATTGAATTTTAGCCTCATTCTTCTTTCTGGCCTATTACAAATCTTTGGGTATAGAATACTTCCTTGTAACTTCACTGGTGCATTCTTGTCTTATGATATTATGGCACTTTTTCATTTACAGCCATTGTATCTGCAGTGTCTTCCTTCTTTGCTTATAAAATCCTATCTGTGTTTCAAGACCGCCATGAAGTCTTTTCTGATTGCTTCTCTCCAAGTATTGTCTTCAACTTCTGATGTGTTTATTTTTCAGACAGTTTATTTGGTGTTATCAAAATTGTTTTGTAACATCTCTTATACTGCTTTTTATCTTGCTTTTAAAAGTTTATTTTTCCACAGATTATAAAAATAATATTTTGCGTTATAGAAAATTTGACATGTAGGAAAATGTGAAGATATTAAAAAGTTACCAATAACTCCACTACCTAAAGATACTATCATTGTTTACTGTATTTCTTTCTAATCTTTTTCCTTATTCATATATATATACTTTCTAACACATTTATTGTAGTCTGTACGGTTTTATGCACTCTTCTTTTCATAGTTTTCACTTAACATGCTGTTGTGAGCTTTACAATCTCTGGGTAGACACACCAGAAGTAGAATTATTTGTGGCAAATTCTGTGCATTTTAAAAATTTTATTGATATCATACTGATTTTAGAGATTTTAAGTTACCTGTTATGGCTTCATTTTAATTGACATTTTCTTTCATTACTTGTGAGGTAATTTTCTACTAAAATTTTAGTATCTTACCAACTTACATATTGAGGTTAGCAACCCTTTTATTTGTTGCAAATATTTTTTCACATTATATAGTGTGCATTTTAATTTTCTTATGATTTTTGACATGCAAAATTTTTATGCTTGGACAGCCTTTTACCATCCTATGATAAGCCATATATATTTATATTTGCTTTTATTTTATGGTTTCTTTTCTTCATATTTACTTTTAAATTACTTGCAATTTTGTTTTGGTGATAGGGTTAAGAATTGATGCAAAAAATGTTCTTTAGCTAGTTAACCGTTTATTTTAAAACCATCTGTTAAACTACCAGTCATTGGAGAATTAATTATATTATATACTTAATTCTTTATAAATACCTGCATTTGTTTCTGGGATAAATATCTATTCTGTATTTAGTGATTGATTCTTGAGCCCACCACATACTTCTTTCATCATTGTATCTTTATGATTTTAGTGTCTGGTAAGAGAGATTTTCTTCTTCATGTTTATTTGTCTTGTCTCATTTACCTCTGTAAGCCATTTTATATTTGGGTCATATCCTTTTTATTTTTGCATTCTGTAAAGCATTTCATTAAGCACATTGAAGGTGCTTATTAAGTGTGTATTGGTTCATTGACTAACAGGTAGAGTTATCAGATGACTTAAAAACCTGAGAACACTGCTTACTTACTGACTTCATGTTTACCCATCTGAAAGAAGTTTAAAATTTTGTACAAATATAAGTAGTTCTGTCTCATTACTAAGTCTAACATTCTTTATTGTGCCTTATCAAGTACAGTTTTAGCAATTGTGGATGTGTACAGTGAATCCAGTTGATAACCTTAGAAACTAGTTTTTAATAGCTAATCCTTTTTTTATTATTTTTCTTTAGCGAATTCTTTTTTACATATTTAAAACTGTTTACTTGTTTCTAAAACTCTTAAGTGGAGGCATTATTTCTCTTCCTATATTTTTTTCTAATATACAGTCTCTGAATTACAAAGATTTACTTGAACCAATATAGCAAGTAAAATTTTCCCTTTTTTTCTTTTAGGTAATTTTGAATTGCTCAGCTCTGCAGAGTTTATTGCATCTGCTGAGTAGCCCAAAGGAATCTATCAAAAAGGAAGCATGTTGGACAATATCTAATATCACTGCTGGAAATAGGGCACAAATCCAGGTAATAAAATATCACCTGTCTTGCTCAATTTTTATTGAAAAATAGTTTTTTTAGTCAGCCTTTAAAATATATATATTTTTTCATGATTTCTTTGAAAGCCCCTAAGCCTTCAAATTCTGACGTTTTTATCTTGTTTCATCATCTATTTCTTACTTTCTTATCCTAATTTATAGTTATTAACTCTTTTGAAACTTACACTTGGGCCTTGGTTTTTCCCTGTGACTCTAATATTTGAAGATTTGATAACTCTAATATTCGATGGTCCAGGTTGGAGTGGTTTAGAAAAGATAAAGCACAGATTTATAGGACTTTGAGATGAATGGAATTATAGTGGACATCTAATCCAACATTTTCACTTACGAATTAAACAGGCTTAGAGAAATAAAATGATGCTCAGGGGCACCTTTAGTAAATAACAGGACTAGGATTAAGTGTCTTCCACTAAACATTGCTTGCTTCCTTCACTGGTTTGTAATAGAGTTCTTAACCAGGAAAGTATGGTTAGTCATCCGAAGAATGCTGAGTGGAGACTAAGATGATGACTGTAGCAACTGTAGCATAATAGGTGGTGATTTCAGCTGCAGTTGATTGGCTACCCTCACCAGGTGTGTTAGTTAGATTCAGTTGTCAACTTGGCCAGGTGAGCATACCTAGTCTTGTTGCTGCGGACATAAGCCAACGGTACGTGAACCTCATCTGTTGCCAATTACATCTGCAGTCAGCTAGGAGGCGTGTCTGCTGCAATGAGTGACGTTTGGCTTAATTGGCTGGTGCTTAAATGAGAGAGCGCAAGGCAGCA
>PVIY010035216.1:0-26499 GCA_004026745.1 Myrmecophaga tridactyla
AATCCCTCTTTCTCTGAAAAGCCCCAAGGGCTCATCTCCCTCTTGGAGACTGTCTTTTTTACCCACCAGCCCACCTGGGATGACTGCCAACAGCTCCTCCAGGCCCTCTTCACCTCTGAAGAACAAGACCGAGTCAGGAGAGAGGTGGGGAAGTTAATTCTTGAACCTGATGGACAACCTACTACTGAATCAACCCAATTAGAAGCTGTGTTCCCTTCTACCCATCCCGGATGGGACCTCAACACTGATAGAGGTAAGGAGGCTCTCAATCAGTATTGCCAGACTCTGCTCTGGGGAATGTGAGTGGCGGCCAAGAAACTGACCAACTTATCTCGGGTAAGCAAAACCATACAAAAGCCGGGTGAATCTCTGGTCACTTTCTTTGAGTGCCTCCTTGAGGCATACTGCTTGTACACCCCTATAGATCTAGAGGGGCCTGAAAATAGGCAAGCTGTAAATGTAACATTTGTCACCCAGTTAGCCCCAAATATAAGAAAAAAGTTACAGAAATTAGAAGAACTTAAGGATAAAATGCTGTCCAAACTGATAAAGATTGCCCAAAAGACTTTTAATAACAGAAATGACCCCAGAACCACACAGTCCAAAAAAAAATAGCCAGAATGTTAGTATCTGCAATGGCTGAACAGGAAAAACAAAAAAGTAAACAGGAAACTGTTAAGAAAAGAAAGGGAAACCAAGGAAAAAGCTTGGGCCTAGGTGCAAACCAATGCACCTACTGCAAAGAGAACAAACATTGGGCCAGTTGGCTACCTGTTTAAAAGGCTAAATTATGTAGTGGCCGGATGGCCAAGCTGCCTCCAAGCCATTGCCACCACTGCCATTTTAATCAAAAAAAAACATCCAAATTGGCTCTGGGACAGGACTTATATATAGTGGCCCCACATTCAGTAAAAACATTACAAAGAAGCCTGCCTGAGAGATGGCTCTCAAATGCCCCGATAACCCAATATCAGGCATTGCTATGGGATCCCCCAAGAATCCACTTCCTAAAAACAGTGGCTTTTAACCCCGCCACCTTGCTTCCAGATGATGACCCATCTGACCCCATCCATAACTGCGATGAGATCTTGGAATCTCTCACAAACCTGAGGGCTGATCTCACCAACAATCCCTGGCCAAATCCTGATGAAGAATTATATACAGATGGGAGCAGTTATGTCTCAGAGGTAATCAAGTATGTGGGGGCAGCAGTAATAACTGCAGACCGGGTCTTCTGGGCTTAGGCCTTAGGACATGGGACTTCAGCCCAGAAGGCCAAATTAATAGCTCTGACCCAGGCTCTAAGGTGGGGAAAAGGGAAGGTTGTCAACATCTACACAGTCAGCGAATATGCCTTCACAACTGCATACGTCTATGGGGCAGTATATCAGAAGCAAGGACATTTGACATCGGGAAGAAAAGAAATAAAAAAAATACCAGAAATACTTGCCTTGCTAGAGGCTATCTGGTTGCCAAAGAGGGCAGCCGTTATACATTGCAAAGGACATCAGACTGCTGAAACTCAAATTGCCACAGGAAATGCCCTGGCTGATAAAATGGCAAAAGAGGTTGCCCCAAAGCCAGTGGGGACCCTGCAGATACTTCCTGTTTTACCAGGGTGAGTGCTGCCAAGCCCTCCAAAATATACTGGGGAAAGGATTAGACTGGGTGAAACTCTGGGCACTAAAACAGATCCTGATGGTTGGAAAGTTCTCCCAGACAGGAGAACCCTAGTGCCAGAGCACCTGGGGAAAAATTTGGTTACCCAGGTTCACCAAAGTGCACACCTGAGCAGTAAAAACCTAACTGAACTCTTACAGAGAGATTACTACATTCCCCAATTGCAACAACAAGCCCAGCAGGAATCGTCCAGATGCCACATCTGCACGCAGGTAAATTCCAGCTGAGGGAAAAAAATGCCCCAAGGAACCAGGCTGAGGGGACAAACCCCGGGAGAACAGTGGGAAATAAACTTTATGGAAATATTACCTAGTCTGTATGGATACAAATACCTGTTAGTCTTCATCGACACCTTCTCCGGATGGACTGAGGCATTTCCTACCAGAACAGAGACAGCACAAATAGTAATAAATAAAAAAACTAGTTTCTGAAATTGTCCCCTGATTTGGCCTCCTGACTGCAATGGGGTCTGACAATGGGCCGGCGTTCATTGCCCAAGGTACCCAATTGCTAGCAAAAATATTAAATATCAAATAAAATTTATAGGCCACAGAGTTCAGGTCAAGTTAAAAGAATAAATAGAACAATAAAGAAAACTTTAAATAAACTAAAGCTCAAGACTGGCGAAAACTGGGTGAGTCTCCTTCCATTTGCCTTCCTAAAAACTAGGTGTACTCCCTATGTTAAGGGAATTACCCCATATGAAATCACGTTTGGATGACCACCTCCACTAATCCTTGAATTGGGGGAAGAAAAAATAGCTTAATTAAATAACCATTCTCTTCTAAAATCATTACAGGCCCTGCAATCTGCCACCCAGCAAACTCAGGAACTGGTGAAGGCAACCCATCTGGGACCAACAAATCCTGCCCCTAAAAAAAATCTATTTCCAGTGCAGCCCAGAGACCTAGTCTGGATAAAGAAACTTCAGCCAGCCACCTTGGAGGCCTGGTGGATGGGACCCCTGCCAGTGATCCTCTCAACCCCAACAGCAATGAGAAAAACGTCACTGAGTTCATCACACCCAGATTAAAAAAGAAGCCACCTTGAACCAGATCCCCAAAAAATGGACCATCCAGTGGACTGAGGATCCCCTAAAAATAAAGCCCTCAAAAAATCCTCTGAATCCTCCTGATAACCGTGGCAGGGGTCACGAGTAAAAACCCTCACCAGGTTAGAAACTATACCTGGGAACTCACTAGAATGGTGAATGGGATTGTGGTCACTAAAACCACCACTCCATCCCAACTGACCTTCCAATTTGACCTCTGCCAACTGCTTGGAAACAAATGGTGGGGAAGTTATGGTTACCTGGACATACCAAATTCTCAATATGAGCGTACTACCTTCCATCTGGAACAGGGCTTATGGCATACCCAATACTATGTCTGTCCTGAGGAATGGGATCCAGGATGCCAAGGGAAAGGTGAATATCATTGTGCCAAATGGGGATGTGAAACATTGCCCCATGGACTTATGGGGATCCATTAATCTCCCTAACTAAACTAACATCTCTTGGCCCAAACGCCTGTACCCCTGGCTCCTATAACCCCATCATCATCAAAGTCTTCTCCTGGTATAACCAGACTTAGGCAAGTGAAAAAACTTGGGGACTTAGATTATATGTCATGGGTTATGACCCCAGCAACAGTTTCACAATTCAAAGGTTCTGTCCCCGTAAACTGGACAATCCCATAGGACCTAATCAGCCTCTTAACCCTGGCATAAAACTGGTACAGCCCCCCAGACCCAGGGTCCCACCTCTGGCAGGCTCAAGCATGAAGGCCTATGCTACCCTAAACTCCCAAATAAATTCATCTCCCTCCCTTAAAAAAACCTCAACATGTTAAATTCAGTTTTCCAGTTCATGAATCAAGCCAATCCACTTATTACTGAAAATTGTTGGCTTTGCTTAAATCCTGAACCCCCTTATTACATAGGAATAGGAGCTAATATTTCCCTAGGTCTCACAGAAACTCATATCAGAAACCTCTCAATACAAAAGGCACAAAAACAACACCTATGCAAATGGGGACAGGAACCAAATTTCACCCTGGGAGATCTCCAAGGCCAGGGAACCTGTATCTACTCCAAGCATTTTGATCTAGCTAAATCCCCCTATCGTAACTCTTGTGGACTCCTCATATCACTAGAGGACATTTTAACTTCAACCCTGGGCAGGTGGGACCGCCTCCTTATAGCCCTGACAGTACTTGGTTTGCTTGCACATCTGGTATCACCCCCTGTATAATTCCCTCAATTATGGCCGTCGAGAGGGTGTTTTGTATTTTAGTTCATATTATCCCCCAAGTATATTATTATTCTGGGGAAGGAGGTAGGGAAAATTTTAAAATCACTCACCGAGCCAAGCGAGCCCCAATCTTGGTGCCCCTTCTTATTGGACTAGGTGTCACAGGATCAACTTCAGTGAAAACTTCAGCCCTCATCACTGGGGACCAAAATTTTAAAACCCTGATCCAGCAAGTTGATCTGAATCTTAATGAATTAAAAAGCTCCATCAGTCGCTTAGAAAATTCCCTGGATTCACTAGCCAAGGTCATCCTCCAAAATAGGGGCTTAGACCTTCTATTTCTAAAACAATGAGGATTATGCATGGCTCTCAGGGAAGCCTGCTGCTTCTATGCCAACCACTCAGGGATAGTCAAAATAGTCTATCCCTAGTCTGTAGCAGGTTACAAGAGCGGGAAGAATGCTGAAAAGCTGAAACCAACTGGTATGAAAACTTATTTTCCTGGTCCCCATGGCTGACCATGCTCTTGTCCACCATAGCAGGGCCCCTAATTCTCATATTATTAGGTATGGTAGTTAGAGTCAGTTGTCAACTTGGTGAGGTGAACGTGCCTAGTTTTGTTGCTGCAGACATGAGCCAACGATACGTGAACCTCATGTATTGCTGATTACATCTGGAGTCAGCTAGGAGGCATGCCTGCTGCAATGAATGATGTTTGACTTAATTGGCTGGTGCTTAAATGAGAGAGCATAACGTAGCACAGCCCAAGCAGCTCAGCATACCTCATCTCAGCACTCGCAGCTCAGCCCAGGCCCTTGGAGATGAAGAAAGAAATCACCCTGGGGAGCATTATTAGAACCCAGAGGCCTAGAGAGAAGGCCAGCAGAGACCATCCTGTTCCTTCCCATGTAAGAAAGAACCTCAGTGGAAAGTTAGCTGCCTTTCCTCTGAAGAACCAACAAAATAAATCCCCTTTTATTAAAAGCCAATCCATCTCTGGTGTGTTGCATTCTGGCAGTTAGCAAACTAGAACATTAAGCTTAATGTTTGGACCCCATGTAATCAACTGTCTAATCTCATACGTGCAAAAAAGAATACAAACTGTTAAATTATTAGTCATTCAAACCCAATATCAACAGATTTATAATCAAAATGAAAAAACAATGATTTAATTCTCTCATAAAACCAGTGGGGAATGTGAAGGGCAAGGAGCAATAAATCAAGCCCGAGCAGGGAAAGTCCCCAAAGATCTGGGGGGGGGGAAGTCCCCAAAGATCTGGGGCGGAAAGTCCCCAAGAGTTAAACAATGACCAATATTAGGAAACTGAGGGAACAGGATGTGTTTTGGCAACAGCTAATGGCATTTTTCTGCTTCTGTGATTAAGCTTGCTTGCTAGCAACTGCAAACCAGAATGTGGTTTTAGCCTTTATAAGCTCACCTTGAAAACCTCTGGGGGCTTCTCTCTGCATCTTCCTTCTTGGAAGTTTCTGAGGCAGTCGCTGGCCGGCTAATAAAGATTCCAAATTGGCTTGTAGTTTTGAATTGTGTGGTCTCTCTTTTTGTGCACCCCACCACAACAACCTAATTCAAGTTTCCAACCTACATTATTAAATAGGATTAAGAGAATGGTTGTGCCCACAATATTGGATTAGGATTAAGTATGGCTTTTCTAGGGCACATAAATCCTTTCAATCTGGCACAATTTACAATTTAATAAATTCCTGTTTTAAAGGCAATTCCATTTTCTGATATATTGCATTCTGGCAGCTTTAGCAAACAATACAGAATCCAAATTATCTATTTTTTTTAATGGATTGTGCCTTTGGTGACCTGTCTAGGAACTCTTCACCAAGCCATATTTCCCAAGATTTTTTTCCTCTGGTTTCTTCTAAAAGTTTTGTATGTCTATATTTTACATTTAAATCTATATTCCATTTTGATTTAATTTTTGCATGTCAGATTTTAGATAAAAGTTCATTTATATTTTGTTTGTGAAGATTCATTAAAATATACAATTATGATTTGTGTTATTTTATGTATTTATGTTATGCCTCCTAAAAGGGTTACATGGGTCTCTTTCTTGTACTTGCTATTATCTTCTCTTGATTAATCTGTCTATCTTATCCCTGCACCACTCTGTTCTAACAACTACAGCTTTATAAAATATACTGGTCACTAGGAGGGAATGTTATCTCTTATTTTTCTCCTTTTACAAAAGTTTCTTGGCACGCTATTTCAATTGAAATGCATTAGTTGTATTTTAAGCTTCTTTATTAAATTTAGTGAGCCTATTATTGAATTTATATTAAATACAAATTATAATTTAGAAGAGAAATGACATCTTTATAATATCAAGCCTTCCCACCATGAATATGATTCATCTCCATTTATTCAGGTATTTTGAAATAATAATGATCATTTTCAATAACATTTCCTTATTTTAATCATACAAGTTGTATTAGTCATGGTTCTCTAGAAAAACATAAGCAACAAAAGATATCTGTATATATGAAATTTACAAAAGTGTCCCACCCAACCATGGGGATGCAAGAGTCCAAACAATAATTTTAGAAAAACTTTTGTCAAGAGGGCAAAACATAGAGACAATTAATTCAATAGGAAGTATTAAAATAAATATATGAGGACTGATATAAAATTGTGCACATTTTTCAAGATGAAACATATTTTTTTCATAATTATCAGATTCAGTTTCATTAAAACTTTAGAGAAACAGTCATCTTCAATACACCGTCTGTGGTGTAAATTGGAAGAAAATTTGGAGAACAATTTTTTGGTACATATGAAGAACATTTAGATATTCTTATCTTTTCTTTTTTAGAAATTAAACAATAAGCATATGTTTTATTGACATACTAGACCTACACCTATGAGTAACAAGCAAACCTAATAATAGCACCATGGTTAGACTGTAGCCTGGTTTTTCTAAGCCATCACTTTACAATGCATAAGCAAACAAGGGATCAAATTTCCCTCATCTTCCTGATGTTCTCTTTTTATACAAATACTGCTAATAAGTCCCATTTGGAACAGCTGAAAATCTTTTAGCAAAAGCTTTGAAGATGAGCTCATGAGTTCAGTTTAAATTTCACTAGTTAAATAAGGTCAAATGAAGAAACTCAAATGAGTATTTGCTCAATACAGAGCCCATTATTATTTCTAAGTCATCAAACCCCTCCAAACAAGAAAAACTTAAAAACTTCACTTTGATTCAATCATTGCAAACCTACAAAACATGAAGTGAAATGATTAATTTCCACTACTCAATCTCTCAATCTCAAGCCCTTGAAAACAACAACAACAACAAAACACTTATTTAAGGAGTACTTACCAAAATCAAATAGGCAAATTAAAGTCTGTGTAGCTATAAATCAGAATTAGGCCACCACAACCTAGGTGTGTACATCTACATCACTTGGTTCTGTACACACTCTAGAACTAACCAGGTCAAAGTTTAGAATAGAAAAGCTGTAAGAAACAGGTTCCTAACTACAGAAGCTGAAAATTTCAAAAGAGTATGAAAAAAACACTTCCAATATAAATTCAAGAAACTCTTCCTTGTTTCTAACAAGAAATTGTTAGTGCTTCTCTTTTAACACTATAAGAAGTTAATGAATTCAGTGGCATATTTAATGAATTCTATGATGTGGGAGCCCAGGGGCCAAGCCGTTCCCTCAATCTTTGTGAAACTCTAAAGCATGCAGCTGCTTGTGTGACCTGGGTCATTGATGTTTAAGCTAACCTCTTTACAAAGGAAGAATGCACAGATGATCAATGCATGAAAGAAACCAGACCCCTCTCTAAGTTGTGAATCTATACCTTATTCCCCCTTCCAAGAATCATGTTTGTTGTTAACCTATAATCTTTTTTCACAAGACTCCACTGCTATCTTTGCCTTGGGCCACTATATCTGGCCCTGTTGATTCCAATCTAATTGTGGAACACTTTCACACTGAGCTCTGTACCAGCCACCATCATGACAGCTTGGTTCCCTGATTGACTGCCACCTTTCACTCCTTGCAAGTAAATTCCTATAATAAAGGTTCATGTCATAGTTGGTGCCTAGTGCTTTCTTTGGTCTTTCAGCTGGAAAGGCCCCTGTGGGTCAGGACAACTGGCCAGCCAGCCAGGTGGCCAAAGAAGCCCCTACTTCTGACAGCATGAACTTGGGAAATGGTGTTTCCCAGGTGGGGTACTGGGGTGGCCTTTGAAGTCTATGTTGGAAGTGGTAGCTACCCTCCTAGATGAATGGGATCTTCCAAGAGAATATGGAGTGCATACAACTCCAAGGCTGGACTAATAGCCTTCCTGCCACAGGCCACAGTAGTGTTAGGATCTGTGGGGAGAACCATGGAGTGGATTGCAGTTATTTCTCATAAGTTCCCTGATACAGGGAAGGGAGACTCTGCAGGGATAATCCCAGGGAAGCCTGGGGCCACCAACTTAACTATATTTCAGTAGTTATTGTGTGGAATACAGCTAGCTACAGCAGACTGTCCCAGAAAGACAGAGAAATCCACAGGTTGAAAGAACAGTTACAGTTAGAAAGAAATATGCAGACTTCCACCTGTTTAGTAAGAAGTCTTTCAGAGCAATTAGATGAAAGAAATGATGACACTGAAGTGCTGGTGTTAAATAAATACAAAGTCCTTTCAATAGTCCTATTTGGCCAGTAAAGAAACCTGATGGAACATGGCAAATGACAATTGACTACAGAGCTGAACAAAGTAATTCCTCCTTTGCTTGCAGCTGTTCCAAACATTGCTACATTATTACATGACATAAGTACTCAGGCCAATTTCATTTTGAATTAGACGTTGCTAATGCTTTCTTCCTTACTTCTGTAGATCCCTCCAGCCAGCTTGCATTTGCATTCACATGGGGAGGACAACAATGGAGCACAAAAACCCTCCAAAAATGTGACTCTGTTCCATTATATGTTAACAAGTAATTCTCTTCCAGAACTAGAGACTGCTGCTAGCACAGTGGTGACCCACCTTGAAAGCCAAGGATGGACAGTAAATTGAGACAAATTATAGGGGCCTGAATTCTCTGTCAAATTTTAGGCATTGTCAGGTCAGGTAAGACCAAAACTATTCCTTGTGCTGTTGCTGACAAAGTATAAAATTATCCCACCCCCCATACTCCCAAACAATTAATGGCATTCCTGGGTTTGTTAAGGTATTGGAAACTGCTCATACCACACTCAGCACAAATTCTAAAGCCTTTGTACACATTAGCTAGAAAGGGGGAAGACTTGAGAATGGGATGTCCTCCAGCAGGCTGCCTTTGTAAAGTCCAAATGGGCTATAACACAGGCACAAGATCTTGGGGGTGGGGCAGAATCCAGACATGCCTTGTGAATTGGATGTGGCCAGTACTGACATTGGCTTTGGGTGGGGCTTATGCAACAGGCAAAACACATACCTATTAGATTCTGGTCCCAGTTGTGGAAAAGAGTAAAGATACAGTCCTTTAGACAAACAATTGTGTGAAGCCTATAAAGCCTTGCTGTAAGTAGAAGGTCTAACTCAAAAGTGTCCAGTGACTCTGCAAATCACCATCCACTACAGGGGTAGATGCATGACACCACCAGTAACCTCTGTTCTGCTCATTCCATGCTGACAAAGTAGAAAGCCTATTTCTTGCAGCATATTATTTTCAACAACAGCCTATTAAGTGCAGAAATGTATGACATATTGGGACCTGTTTCTTATGTGGAAGAACAGTGCTGTACTCTTCTGGTTTACCCTCCTGATCTGGCTGTTACCATGACCACAGTTGATGGGAGAGGGAGTATACTTGACCTCCCCTAGTTCACGGATGGCTCAGTACATGAGCAGCCTGCTACTTGGACAGTTGTGGCTTTCCAGCCTGGCCCTGGCACCACTGGTGGGAAACTGGGACTATGCAGAGCAGCCAGTGGGCTGCTGGTGTGGATAGTTAACGTTCATAAACCTGGGGATGCACTGACCATTTCTACTGACAACTGGTCCATATACCAAGGCTTTACTGTGCAGATGGCTACATAGTAATAAGAGCAGTGAACAGTAGTTGGTCACCCCCATGGGGAAAAGAGACATGAGAAGACATCTGGACTGCTTGCCATAAATACAAAGTAACCGTTTTCCATGTTTCTGACCATAATGCTGATTCATTACCAGGCAACATTGAGACAGATGCTTTGGCAAAGATCTATAGCCTACTGCCTGCAGCACATGAGGCTGCCAAGTGGCTGCATCAGAAAACAGGTCATTGAGGATATCAAACCTTGTGGTGATTGGCATAACAATTTCAGCTGTGTATAACATGACAGCAGCTAAAGGAAGTGACAGATGCCTGCCCTTCGTGCTCACTATGGCAGCCCTGGATGCTTCCACATCAACTTGGCCACACAGGCCATGAGCAGTTAGTTCCCCATCACCTGGTGGCTGATAGACTATTTAGGACCCCTTCTTCTATAGATATGGCTACAGGTCTGTTGCTGGCCTTCCTGGTAGAAAAGGCTAACCAGAGTGCTATAATATGAAGCCTGGAAAGAAAATGGCCTTTATTGGGGTCCTCACACATGTGGACAGTGATAAGAGGACCCCAATCACCAGACAATTAACTTAAGCCTGGGCAACAAAGCATGATATTTTGAAGCATGAAGTTTTATCACTTACCCTATAATCCAATTGTGGTGTGACTGGTTAAGAAGGTGAATGGTCTCTTAAAAGAACAATTAAAGGATGACAGAAAGTCCCTGCAGCAGGGGATTTAATGATTGTACTCTGCCTTGACAACATCAACTGTAGACCCAGGGCACTTGCCCTTCGAGACAGCAATGGTTCAACCCATGCAGGCCATGAGAATACAAGTAAAGTAAAATACAAATTACAGCCCCAGAGAAGTAAAAATAAAAACTTGTTTTTACCTGTGCCACAAGCATTAGAAAATGGGAAAAATAAGGTCAATTGACCCTGGTTCTGGCCTATGCAGCCATGCTGGTTGGGGATCCTAAGTCCATGAGGCATTAGGATTGCTCAGAATTTAAGTATTAGGCCAACAGTTCCTTTATAAAATGCCAAAAACTGTTTATATTGTAAACTCTGGGCCACCATTCTGCAAGGAACTGTATATATGACACTATGGACAATTATCATTCCTAAGCTAAATGTAGACACCACCCTTGGGGACTATGTACTGCCCCAAGGGACAAAAATATTTGAGGCCTCCTCATAACACACCTTCTCCAGGGACCTTTTTAGCCACCAATGGAAATTTAGTGTGCATACTGTTAGACTATCAAAATCTGTCCCTTATTGTTCTCCATAAACATGTTACATTTTGCCCATAGTACTGTAGGAAATACATTTCTGCAGTGGGCTTCTGCTATAACACAATAGATCTCAGTGCTGGGTATGCACTGAGTTGCCATTGTCCAGTGCCACTGGCCTCCCATGGACCATCACTCCTGCTGACCAAATGATGTGGGATGCAGTGCTGACATAGCAGAATACCCAGTAGCAATGAGTTTGGAAAAATTTTTCTCTTTCTCCTCATTACCAGAGACTCTGCCTCCTAAGGATGACTCTTATTCCTATATATACTCTCTGGTCTGGGAACAAGTCAACAAATCCCAGCCTATGCTTGGATATTCAGTATTTGATGGTTTAGGATGGCTCTCTGCTGAGACTGTCACTATCAACAAAGTGGCACCCATCTGCATGGAGTGAATTAGAGGGCACAAGGACATGGGGTGGCTGCCTAATGAACTTTACAATTTGACCGTCCACTTAGAAAACAACAGCTCTTCCAATGGCAAGTTATAGATATTAAACATGGGGCCTATCCCTCCCTCAAGTCGTGGCTCTGGACCTGTGGCCAAAATGGCTAGCCCTTCTTGCCCTATAGCTAAATTGAACAATGTATATGGGGACAGCCCTATGTATCTGCTACTCTTTATGACACCTTACCACATAAGCCCAGTAATGGGGAAATGGTGAAAACTAGATAATAGGTTAAAGCAAACTGCCTGGGGTTCTACACTTCAGCTATATTCATCTCAGGTGGAGCTGCCATAGTAACTAAAAAAACATGTAGCCACTTTAGCTAATCACACTGCACATGCACTTAATGAGTCAAAATGAACCTTATCTCTACTTAATGAAAAAACTACACAACTTAGAAAAGTAGTTTTGCAAAATAAGATAGCACTAGATATTCTCACTGCTGCTCAAGGTGGCTGTGCCTCAATAAATATCCAATGTTGTGTATATATACCTGAAAACTCACAAAATGTTACACATGTTTTAAATCACATGCAAGGTTACATACAAAATACTGAGCATCTATTAGATGATCCCCTATTGCAATGGTTTAATTCCCTAACCCGGCCATGGTGCCACTTGCTAGTTAGATTACTTTCTGCATGTGCCACCTTGCTTGTACTTTGTTGCCTACTGGACTATTGCTGTGGACTGTGGCTGTAGTATCTATTCTATGGTCAGTGCAAACTGCTGCATAGGGGTGGATTGTGGGAGCCCAGGGCAGAGCCATTCCCTGAATTTTTGTGTAAACTAAAGCATGCAACCCTGTTTGCTTGACCTGGGTCAATGTTTAAGTTAACCTCTTTACAAAGGAAAAAGGTGCAGATGATCAATGTATGCAAGAGACCAGACCCCTCTCAGTGTAAGATGTTAATCTATACCCTACTCCTCTTCCCAGAATCATGTTTACTGTTAACCTATAATCTTTCTCACCAGACTCCCCCCGCCTCCCGCCCCTCTGCTGTCTTTATCTCGGGCCCCTATAATTTGTCTTGTTGATTCCAACCTATTTGTGGACCACTTTCACACTGAGCTCTGTACCAGCCACATCAGAGCAGCTTAATTCCATGATTGACTGCCACCTTTCACTCTTAAGTAAATTCCTATAAGAAAGGTTCAGGTCACAGACAGTGCCTAAGTGCTTTCTTGGGTTTCTCAGCTGGAAAGGCCCCTGCAGGCCGGGACTACTGGCCACTGTTCTTTCTAGACAAAGAAATTACATCTTTTCACCCTATCATCTTCACTAAATCTAAAAGTCTTCTCCATGGCCTCCCAAAGTTTGCCTATTGCTGAAACGGAACTTTGCTTCTTTTAGATAGTGACTCTTCAAGGAAGTAGGAACTACTTTTCCCATGTATTTATTCCTGTTAAGCCATAATCCTCTTGCCACTAGTTTTTCTGGCTAGCATGCTAGAGTTTGACTCTTAGAGGAGAGATTACAGCATGGGCAGCTTCAATTCCACAGCAGGGGTGTGTAGTTTTGGTGGTTAGAGTTGGTAAGGGTCGATTATTGTACTTACAAGGCTGTCTTATTAGATATGCCAAACCAGCTTCTACTGCAGCAACACCTGCAAAAGACGGCAGCACATTTCTGATGTCATCTTCTAGGTAATTTACATGGAAGAATTCCACAAACCCATCCCAGACTTTTTGATTCATCAGTCTTGCGTTGTTCTTACTGCTAGTTTTAGCAAAAGGAACTCTTGATGCAAAGCCCCCTTTAGCTCCCTTCCTCAGCATCTTTGGCAGGTTCAAGGATTCAGATATGAATCAGTTGCATACTGGCTGGTGCTATATTCTTCAGAGGAATGAAGACATTCCAGACAACTAGAAAAACGTTTATAGTTTGTTTACACTGATAATGCTCTCCCCTGCCAGCACCTCACTCTGCATAGTGCTTTAGCCCCTCAACAATGTATTGTAGCCTAAGTCAATAAACTTCTTTGTTAGTGCAGTCTTTTGGGTGCAATTGTTTTCTTTTAAAGGGGGACTCCCCAAGGGGGGGAGTGGCTGAGCTGCTTTCTGCAGACCTCTGTATTTGTGGCTCCCTTAGTTTTTCTTCCCCGTTTTCTCTCTCTTATAAATCTGTTTCTGTGCTTTAACTCACTGTTGCATGTGGAATCCTTAACGACTTACAAGTATATCTGTGATACTTTCTGCTAAGAGTTTGATGCAGCTTTCTTGGTTTATGCTCTTCAGGTGTCTGGCCACAAAGTCACCAAAAGAAATGAGTCGCAATCCTGTCCCAGTTTGTTATTCCATCTCTGAAAACATGGACCATCACTTCAGACAAAGATTTGACATCATCCTTACCTTTGATGTTTTGGTGTTTCCGAAGCATGTTTTGGAAGGCTGTCTCATGGTAGCACTGCACACATCCCTGACCCACCACAAGGTCTCTATAGCCAGACCCACTCAATGGTTTTGCATCCTTGGTGCCAGCTGCCTCCTCCGGAATTTCCTTACCCTAGCCATAATCTCCAGCGATTACAAATATAACTCGTCCTATTCCTCCTTTGTTAGGGGCGGTGTGGAAAGAAGTGACCCATCTGTACCAGGGACTTTCGTGGGCTCTCTGACCAGTTCCAGCAAGGGTAGGACAGTAGGCCATTTCCCAAGCAGCTCCAGCTCATACCCATCCAGGTCCTCTTTGCATGACATGATGGCATCGGTGGCCAAGCCTTCCATCTCCTCAGGCTGCAAGACCCTCCAGGTGTGGGGTGCGAAGACTGCAGGGTGTTAACTCTAGGGCTTCTGTCAATCTCTGGGCTGGCTTCCCCTCCCACCTCAACTTCCAGCGCCCAAACCACCCGTCCCCACCACCAATAGAGATTAAGACCGATTACCGCGTATCTTTTGAAGCTAAACATAGCAAACCACAGCTGCCCCTGCTGCCTGGGTGAGAAATATGGAGATGGGGGTGTGGAAGGGTAGGGAATGGGGTTGCCAACTCCTTACTTGAAGGAAATGGAAGTGATGAGTCTTTTCTTACTTTTTAGCTGGAGAATCTCACCATTCATATTTTTTTCCAAGAACATAACTCAAATGAAAACATGTGATTACAGCCATTTAAAATGGTGTTATCTAAAGACCAAGAGAAAGAACACATCAATCAGGGGAGAATAACATGTGCAAAGGAATGGAGGTAGAGGATGGGGTGTGTGTGCAGAGAGATTCCAATCAGATTAGACTTGTTGGAACAAAGCTCTTGAAATGAAAGTATACCAAGCCAATGACAAAGGAGTGACAGGATCAAATTTGAGGTTTAGAAAGAAAACTCTCCCTGCTGTGTGGAGAAGAGAACAGATGCTTGTAAGAACAGAAGCATGGAGATCATATAGGATACTCTGCAACAATTCAGTGAGAGGTGATTGAGGATCTGAGTCACAGCATTGATGGGGACAGTGGAGAGAAAGATGCAGATACAAAAAAAACATTTTGGAAGTAGAATTGATGGGACTTTGAGATAGATTGGATGTAGGGGTGAGAAAGAGACGAGGCATCAGAGATTATCTGAGGTTTCTACAGTCAGAGACTTAGTGACTAAAATGCTACTGATTAGGATGATTACTGCTGAAGGACGTACAGTTTTCAGGGCTCAGAAATTTCATTCAGGAGATAAAAAGATCTTTCATTGATTTGTTTTCCACCTCAACCTAGACTCTGTTGGCTCTTCCAGTAAATCTCCTCTGAACATTTCATAATGACACAGTATAACCCAATAAGTAGATTTCACACATCCAAAAGGATTGCTTTATTTATTTATTTATTTTCAAAGAGAGAAACTGTTACTAGGTGCATAGTAGGAGAGCAGATGGCCCTAGGCACCCAAGATCTGTCTTCCTGAGTTTAGGGGGTTCAAGATTTTCATGGATTTTAGCAAGGGGAAATGAGGTCATTTCAGATAGCAAGGTCAAAGCAGAAAAGGAGACAGTGATATCATTATCGTTTCAATAGGAAAATGTAATCAGAAAGGAGAGGAGGCAGAGCTATCATTTCAGTACTAAAGGTGTAAGCCCAAAGGAAGGGAGATAAGTTATCTTTCAATAACAGAGTCTAGCTGATACTATTTACAAATACAAGGGGCTGAAACTAGTTAATGGCTTACTTCAAATTCTTCATTAGTCTGAGGGCCTTTGCCCTACAAGAAAATGACCCAATAAAAGGAGTAACACTCTTACAGTCACATAAGCACAAGATAAGGACTTATACAATTATTTTAAATATCAGGGCAGCTGAATTATAGTTTAGGGTTTTCAGGTATTTCCCTCTGTCTGTTCCAATTTACCAGAAAGCAAAAAAGAATATGGTTCAGTAATCAAAACCATCCTTTCAATCCTAATTTCTCACTTACAGTTCTTCCCTCTCATTTGATTATTATCTCAATCTTGAAGGATATCTGGTGATGACTGTTCTAACTGCATCAAGGTTGAAAAGGGTTTTTGTCATTAAGAGGCAGAGGAATGAAAGGATTAAACCAGTTTTTGTTCTTGGAGAGTCCTGTGTTTCTAGGTTTCAGAATTTCTCTGGCATTGGAACAATCTGAAGGTTTTAAGTTTCTGAAAAACATACCTAATAAGTAACATTTCATAGAGCTCAGGATTTCCAGGAATACTGTTGGTTGGGGTTTGCCATACTGCCGCACTTTGCAATATCTGGCTGAAACTTTGTCATGGTCAGGTTCATGTGTCAACTTGGCCAGGTGGTAGTACCCATTTGTCTGGTCGGGCAACTGCTGGCCTGTCTGTTGCTATGAGGACATTTCATAGAATTAAATAATGATCACATTGGTTGCATCCACAGCTGATGCCATTTGTAATCAACCAAGGGGAGTGTCTTCTGCAATGAGTGATGTTTAATCTAATTGATAGAAGGCTTTTAAGGAGGATTCAAAAGAAACACTCTCTTCCTGCTTCGGCCAGCAGTGGAGTTCGTCCAGACCCTCCATCAGAGTCATCAGATTCACAGCCTGCCCCATGGATTTTGGACTCTACATTTCCACAGTTCTATGAGACACGTTTATAAATTTTACATTTACAGATATCTCCTGCTGATTTTGCTTCTCTAGAAAACCCTAGCTAATACAGCTTGGTACTAAGAGTGGTTCTTAGAAAACTGAATCTTAAAAATGATTTTTACAATTGGTTTTCTACTCTGACTGGACTCAAAGGCAGTAAGGACTCTAACTCCCATATTCAGAATGATACTGCCAATCCACAGAGTGAGTTGGCAAAAGAGATAGTCAAAATATCACCATTCGATTCTTCTAATGCTTCGCTTGTATGAAACAAGGCTCTGGGGGATAATGTTTTTGACACGTTTATGGAGTTTTGTGGAAATAGGAGGTATAGAGATGTTGGCTGGTTGTTGTTAGATACACTGTATACACTAATGAGTGAAAGGGATGGGCTTAAGGCTTCAAATGAGAAGCTTACCCACCGTCAGACAGACTTAAATGTTTCTATGAGTGTCCAGAAGGAAAATCTTATTTCATATAGCTGTAGATTTGAGATCTTTGAAAACCAATTCAGAATCCTATTATTAGAGTAGCAGCTTTACAACATAAACAGAAATCTCAAACTTGCATGGCGTCTTGCCATTAAAGTGAGGGCACTGATTGGAAAGGAGTGGGACCCTGAAAAATGGGATGGTGACATATGGATTGATAATGATGTCAGTGGAGAGGTTGAAACTCTAGGTCATGTCGAGTCTTCTCTAGATAATCCTGTAATAGTCTGCCCTGATGACATAGCTGCCCCACCTCCAGCCTGCCTTGAGGAGTTGGCCACCCAACCTCCACCTGAAGGGATTAACCCTAGATTGATTAATCTTGTTTTGCCAGATGAAATTGCAAATGAATGCTCTGAAACAAATGACTTGGAAGATACTTCTAATTCATTTCATGACCCACCCCTACCACCCCTCATTTCTTCCAGAATTATACCTAGACAAAAGTCCTAACAGGCCCCAAAGGTGAGGTATGAAGTATCACCCATGAGGAGGTACATTATACTCCAAAAGAACTGCATAAGTTTTCCAATTTATGTGGACAGAAATCAGGGGAATATGTGTGGCCATGGATTTTAAGGTTGTGGGATAATGGTCAGAGGAATATAAAGCTGGATCAGGCTGAATTTGTTGATATGGGCCCACTAAGCAGAGATAACAGTTTGTTTGGATGGTTGGCTGAAACATGGATCAAAAGGTGGCTGACATTACCTGAGGTTGAAATGCCAGAACTGCCCTGGTATAATGTAGATGAGGGGATCCAGAGGTTTAGAGAGATTGGAATGTTAGAGTGGATTTATCATGCAAAGCCTGCTCTTACACCCCAGGAATGTCTGGAGGATGTACCTTTTCCCAGAACAGTGAGAAATAAATTTGTGAGATTAGCGCCATCATCCCTGAAGAGCTCTGTAGCTGCACTTCTCTGTAGGTCAGATATTACTGCTGTCAGTGTGCTGGAATCCTTAAACACAATGGGGATGATGGGATCCCAAGTTGGCAGAAGCCAGGTGGCAGCACTTAATCACCAAAGACAAGGTGGATGTGGCTATCATAATAGACAGCAAACTCAAAGCAGAAGTCAAAATAATCTGACTTGCAGAAACTTGTGGCATTGGCTAGTAGATCATGGGGTACAATAGATGGGCAGTCTAATAAATTCTTGTTTGAGCTGTATAAAAAAAGAGTTCTAGGTCAAGTGAGCAGAAGTCTAACTTGAATTACAGAAACAAAGAGTCATGGCCCCTTAATCAATTTCCAGACATGAGACAGTTTACAGATCCAGAGCCCCTTGAATGAAGGGGAGGCCAGGTCCTTTTGGAGGAGAACCCTGTTACACTGCCACAAATACTGCTAATCTTCCTCTAAGCCATCCCCAAGGAGACCAACAGCCTTTTATCAGGGTAACTGTACATTGGGGCAAAGGAAATGATCAGATATTTAGGGGACTATTAGACACTGGTTCAGAAGTGACATTAATTCCAAGGGACTCAACATCACTCTGGTCCACCAGTCAGAATGGGGGCTTATGGAGGTCAGGTTATCGATGGAGTTTTAGCTCAGGTTCATCTCACAGTGGGTCCAGTGGGCCCCCAGACCCATTCTGTGGTTATTACCCCAGGTCCAGAATGCATAATGGGAATAGACATACTGAGCAACTGGCAGAATCCCCACATTGGCTCTCTAACTCATGGAGTGAGTGCTATTATGGTGGGAAAGCCCAAGTGGAAGTCACTAGAACATAATAGCAAATCAGCAGCAATACCACATTCCTGGAGGGATTGCAGAGATTCCTGCCACTCTTAAGGACTTGAAGGATAAAAGGGTGGTGATTCCCACCAGATCCCCATTCAACTCTCCTATTTGGCCTGTGCAGAAAACAGATGGGTCTTGGAGAATGACAGTGGATTATCATAAGCTCAACCAGGTGATAACTCCAGTTGCGGCTGCTGTTCTGGATGTGGTATCATTGCTTGAGCAAATCAATACATCCCCTGGTACCTGGTATGCAGCTATTGACCTGGCAAATTTTTTTTTCTAAATAGCTGTTAGTAAGGACCACCAGAAACAGTTTGCTTTCAGTTGGCAAGGACAGCAATATACTTTCACGGTCCTACCTCAGGGATATATCAACTCTCCAGCCCTCTGTCATATTTTTTGTCCACAGGTACCTTGATCATTTCTCTCTCCCACAAGACCATTATATTGATGATATCATGTTGATTGGACCTAGTGAGCAAGAAGTAGCAACTATTCTAGACTTATTGTTAAGGCATTTGCATGTCAGAGGATGGGAGATAAATCCAACAAAAATACAGAGGGCTTCCACCTCAGTGAAATTTCTAGATGTCCAGTGGTACATGGCATGTCAAGATATCCCTTCTAAGTTGAAGGATAAGTTGCTGCATCCAGACCCTCCTACAACCAAGAAACGAGGCACAATACCTAGTTGGTCTCTTTGGATTTTGGCAACAACATATCCTTCATTTGGGTGCACTATTCCAGCCCATTTATTGAGTGACCAGAAAAGCTGCTTAATTTCAGTGGGGACCTGAACAAGAGGAAGCTCTGTGATAGGTCCAGGCTGCTGTACAATCTGCTCTTCCACTTGGACGATATGATCCAGCAGATCCAATGGTGGTGGAAGTGTCAGTGGCAAATAGAGATGCTGTCTAGAGCTTTTGGTAGGCCTCTATAGGAGAGTCACAATGTAGACCCTTAGGATTTTGGAGCAAAGTCTTACCACCTACTGCAGATAGCTATTCTCCTTTTAAGAAACAGCTTTTGGCCTGCTACTGGGCCTTAGTAGAGACTGAGTACTTAACCATGAGCCATCAAGTTACCATGAGACTTGAGTTGCCTATCATGAGCTGGGTGTTGTCTGACCCACCAAAACATAGAGTTGGGCATGTGCAGCAGCAGCTTTCCATCATATAATGGAAATGGTATATACGAGATAAGGCCAGAGCAGGTCCTGAAGGCACAAATAAGTTTACATGAGGAAGTGGCCCAAATGTCCATGGTCTCCACTTCTGCCACATTACCTTTTCTTTCCCAGACCACAGCTATAACCTCTTGGGGAGTTCCTTATAGTGAATTGACTGAGGAAGAGAAAACTCGGGCCTGGTTTACAGATGGTTTGGCAGGACATGCCAGTACGACCCGAAAGTGTACAGCTGCAGCACTCCAACCTCTTTTTGGGATGTCCCTGAATGACAGTGGTGAAGGGAAATCCTCCCAGTGGGCAGAACTTCGAGCAGTGCACCTGGTTGTTCATTTTGCTTGGAAGGAGAACTGGCCAGAGGTGCATTTGTATACTGACTCATGGGCTGTTGCTAATGGTTTGGCTGGATGGTCAGGGACTTGGGAAGACCATAATTGGAGAATTGGTGACAAAGAGGTCTGGGGAAAAGGTATGTGGATAGACCTTTCTGAGTGGGCTAAAAATATGAAGATATTTGTGTCCCATGTGAATGCACACCAGAGAGTGACTTCACTATAAGAAGGTTTCAATAATCAAGTGGATAAGATGACCTTTTCTGTGGATACCAGCAAGCCTCTTTCCCCAGCAACCCCTGTCATTGCCCAATGGGCTCATGAACAAAGTGGTCATGGTGGTAGGGATGGAGGTTATCCATGGGATCAGCAACATGGACTTCCACTCACCAAGGCTGACCTGGCTACAGCCACTGCTGAGTGCCCATCTTTCAGCAGCAGAGACCACACTCAGCCCCCAATATGGCACCATTCCTCAAGGTGACCAGTCAGCTACATGGTGGCAGGTTGATTACATTGGACCACTCCCTTCATGGAAGGGGCAGTGATGTGTTCTAACTGGAACAGACACATACTCTGGATATGGGTTTGCCCTCCCTGAACACAATGCTTCTGCCAAAACTACCATCCGTGTGGACTTGCAAAATGCCATATCCATCATCATGGTATTAAACACAGCTTTGCTTCTGATCAAGGAACACACTTCACAGCAAATGAAGTTCATGAATGGGCACATGCTCATGGAATTCTCTGGTCTTACCATGTTCCCAATCATCCAGAGGCAATTGGATTGATAGAATCATGGAATGGTCTTTTGAAAACTCAGTTACGGTGCCAACTAAGTGACAATACCTTGAAGGGTTGGGGTGATGTTCTCCAGGAGGCTGTGTATGCTCTGAATCAGCTTCCCCTGTATGGTGCTTCTCCCATAGCCAGGATCCACAGGCCCAGGTACCAAAGGGTGGAAATGGGAGTGGCACCACTCACTATTACCCCTAGTGATCCGTTAGGAAAGCTTTTGCTTCCTTTCCCTGTGACCTTGAGCTTTGCTGGTCTACCGGTTCTGGTTCCAAAATGGGGAATGCTTCCACCAGGAGAAACAACAATAATTCCATTAAACTGGAATCTAAGATTGCCACCTGGTCACTTTGGGCTACTCGTGCCCCAGGATCAACAAGCCAAGAAGGGGATTACGTTACTGCCTTGGGTGATTGACCCTGACTATCAGGGGGAAATAAGACTGCAACTTCACAATGGAAGTAAAGAAGGATTTTCCAGGAATATAAGAGATCCCTTGGGATGTTTTTTAGTACCACCATGCCCTGGGATTAAAATCAATGGAAAAGGCAACAACCCAAACCAGGAAGGACTACCAATGTCTCTAAAACTTCAGGAATGAAGGTTTGTGTAACCCCACCAGGCAAAGAAACATGGCCAGCTGAAGTGCTTGCTGAAGGTAAAGGGAACATGGAAGAAGGTAGTTGTTCTAGTTTGCTAGCTGCTGGAATGCAACACACCAGAGATGGATTGGCTTTTAATAAAAGAGGATTTATTTTGTTAGTCCTTCAGAGGAAGGCAGATAATTTTCAACTAAGGTTCTTTCTTATGTGGGAAGACACAGGATGTTCTCTGCTGGTCTTCTCTCCAGGTCTCTGGGTTCCAACAACTTGCCCCGGGGTGATTTCTTTCTTTATCTCCAAAGGCCTGGGCTGAGCTGTGAGTGCTGTGATCAGGTATGCTGAGCTGCTTGGGCTGTGCCACGTTGAACTCTCTCATTTAAGCACCAGTCAATTAAATCAAACATCATGCATTGCAGGAGGCACGTCTCCTATCTGACTGCAGATATAATCAGTAACAGATGAGGTTCACATGCCATTGGCTCATGTCCACAGCAATATGTCTAGACATCTTCACCTGGCCAAGTTGACAACTGAATCTAACTACCACAGTAGTGGAAGAAGGTAGTGATAAATATGAAGTATGACCACGTGATCAGTTACAGAAATGAGGACTGTAATGCTGCTTTCTTCATGTTATACTATTTAAGTTGTAAGATATCAAGTTTAAGAATGAATATTACCCAAGGGCTTGCAACCTATTCCAGGGAGATTTAATGTGTTTCCGGTTGTATGCAGGACAGTTAAGTTGTTAGGTGAAGGAAAAATATGTTTTTTATTGTATTCTATTTAGAAATTAAGTATGGTTTAAGTTGATGTGTATAGCTACCAAGTTGACAAGGGGTGGACTGTCACAGTCAGGTTCATGTGTTGACTTGGCCAGGAGGTGGTCCCTATTTGTCTGGTTGGGCAAGTGCTGGCCTGTCTGTTGTGATGATGACATTTCATAGAATTAAATCATGATCATGTCTGTTGCATCCACAGCTGAATCCATTTGTAATCAGCCAAGGGAAGTGTCTTCTGTGATGAGTGATGTTTAATCAAATCAGTAGAAGGCTTTTAAGGAGGATTCAGAAGAGATATTCTCTCTTCCTGCTTTGGCCTCTCCTGTGGAGTTCTTCCAGACCTTCCAATGGAGTCATCAACTTTATAGACTGCCCTACGGATTTTGGACTGTACGTTCCCATGGTTATGTGAGACACTTTTATGAAGTTTATATTTACAGATATCTCCTGCTGATTCTGTTTCTCTAGAGAACCCTAGCTAATACAAACTTGCATAAGAGTAACCTCCAGAATGACCTCTTGACTCAATTTGAAATCATTTAGCCATTAACATTCTTATTTCTTTCCCCACTTTGGGCATGATGCCAGGGCCAGGCACATCCTTGGGACTTATGCCCCCTGATGCCAGGGCCAGTTGTGTCCTGCAATCCAGGGCCAGTTATTTCCTGTAATACAAAGGTCAGTTATGTTTCATGGTGCCAGGTCCAGGCTTATACCACTGGAAATTCTGTTCCATGTAGTGGGGAAGGTCAGAGTTTGGCTTGGAGAGAGATCACATTTCAGTAACAGCAGAGATTTTCTGGAGATGACTCTTAAGAGCACTAATTATGCATAGTTTCAGTTTGCTAGTACAGAAAGTTTCAAAAGGGCAAGCTTCAAGATTGAGGCCTTGTCTCATTAAATTGGGAGCCCCTCTTGCTTAATAAAAATGTCAGGAATTCTACAGGTGGGGAAGTTTAATAGTTCTGTTTTTCCCTGTTCCTCAAAGGACTTTGCAAATCCTTTTTCATTTTCTGCCCCAGATACTCTGAAATACATCATAGTATAACATTAACTTGTACGGAATATTAAGACTCTATTACTTATTACAAGTTCTTTATAAAATAAATCTGAATTAGGTTGTCTATATAAATTGACTAGACAGATTAAATTAGACAAAATACTACAGAAAATTTAAATTTTGGACAAAATAAACATTTTCCCTTTTGTCTCATATAAAATTTAAATCTTTAAAATATAGATAAAATTATTCTTTTCCTTGTATATTGATATACCATAATTTTAACCAGATCAGTTTTATCTCACCTTTAATCAGAGTTTTATCTTTTTCAGTTTTATTTTAACAATTGCTATATGGAGTTATGCTAACTTTCAGAGCTGGAGAATTAAATTTGTGTCTCAGGTGTCACACAGATACAGTTTCAGTGAGCTACTAGGTTATACAAAGAGCAAAGCATCTCAGAATTTAAAGATAACAGTTAAAGCTTACAATCTAAGCTTTAATTTTTGTAAGCATTTTAAAATGAAGCTACTTTTAAAAGTAAAAACATTATACAGTTGTTTTATATTAAACCATAGCAGAGGTTTTGCTCTGTTTCACTTTTACACATTTACCAGAGTTATGTTAATTAACATGTAAAATATAACATATATTTGCCCTGCCTCTTTTTTAAAGTTTTTCCTTGTTACAGATGGAGCTCTGACCTATAGCTGACTACATATACTTTTAGAGAAGTATTAGAGCAAACCAGTATAACTGATAATTTGGCAGTTTCTATGATCTGTAGTACCTTAAGTATAAATAAAACTGTGACTTACAATACCATACTACTGTTTAACATCATACAGATTAGTATCATGATATAACATGGACAGTGAGAACATTGTCAAATTTTTAGGAATTTTATACAATCTCTAAATATATAAATATTTTACCTATACAAATTTAACCGGCAACAGGATAAAATATCCCTTTTAACCACCATAATACTTCCCAAACACCTCCTATGCAATAGATTCAACTATTTTAGCACTTTACTTATACAAGATGAAAGAATAACTTATTTGTAACAGACATTCCCTTAATAGTGAGAATACCTTTATTCTTCTGAAATAAAGGATGATAAAGCCAGCATAAACATTAACAAGGTCATTATTCCTGTGTAAAATATTTGTTTTCTCTGAGTACTTGTATTATTTTAATGTTTTAAAAAACCTTACAACAAGAGCAGACTAACAATCCATGTTATATTTTTTAGAATAAATCCATGTTATTTTAACAGGGGTAAAAACCGAACTTTAGTTTCATGTGAATACCTGGTTTGACACAAAAGCTTTCTTTTTTTTCAAGTGTATGATAAACAGACTCACTAAATTTTGGTCAGCACTGACTATGACAGACAGAATTCACTTTCATAAACTTCTTTTTTACAACTGTCTATATTCATTCAGAGCTTATAGCCAACAACAATTATAACAAACAAAATCCATTTTCTTAAACCTTCTATCATTCTATCACCTTTCTTATCCATTCCACCTATAAGTTTTCTTTATCCAGACTGCACATAAGCAGAAATAAATTTAATAAATTTGCAAAGCTTTTAGAACCTGCATACCTCCTTCCAATAACAATATTCATGAAGGGGAGAAGAGACAAAGATACTACAACATATTGGAAGGAAGTCATTTATGCTTGGGTTTGGAATACAGCCAGACATCTATATACTTTATACTCAGAACACACAAATGATTACTTTACAATATGCCTAAAAATCTCTCAGTCCAATTCAGCACTATCTTCAAAGGTCAGAAAAGCCCCAAGTTTGAAATATCATCAGCTTTTTGATATTTAAGAGATTTATACCCAGAAAAAAATTCTAATTTTTCTCAACATTATTCTCAAATTCTAAATAATACCAGGAATATGTTAGTGTATTTAAATGCTACTTTCTTATTTAAAGCTCTTACAAATGTCACCTCGTCTATGAGGTCTTCTTAGGTCATTCTTTATCTATCTGTTTTTTAAATTCATCCAGAATTTTTATTCCTTTATTAAGACTGTCTTATACTATGCTGTAGGACATGTATATTCTAACAAGAGCATAAACTCTTTGAAACAAATAATTATGTCTTCTGTAATCATGCCAGCATTTACTAACAACAATATACTGATTGACATTAACAAAGCCACTACAAATTCAAATTCTTCTACATAGTGCCATAACAAATGGCCAAGTAACTAAAAACCAGATTCTTTGAAATCCAGGTAATCAAGGTTATAAAAAAATCCACTTAAATTTCTTACTAAACCTAACTGATTTCTTAAATAGAATATGCTTGAAGCATTAGCATATTCTTACTTTATTTTATTTCATGTATCATCATTTACCAGGTACTTTGCTTAGTTCATGTAACCTAATGTGACTAGTTAGGCTATTTTAAGAGCAATTTTGGGAATAATACTAGCTTATTTTATCAGTAAGCTTGTATAAATTTAGGAAGAACATACCCAAGCAGAATAAAATTGCATCTGTTCAATTCAAAATTTACCATAAAACTTCTTTTATTGGAGGTTGAAAAAAATCTCTTTGTCTTCATAATATCTTAAAATTACAATTTTAAAAGTACATTGACTATCAAGTTCTGGAAAATATACTGCAATTGTCAAATTTGTTCCAAGTCTGAATCCAGGAAAACCATTCCATATCTCTCAAAGCTCTTTCATCTTATTTACTAAAATTTGGTAATTAGATCTTGTCATGGTCAGGTTCATGTG